>CM060450.1:2867577-3173477 GCA_030545235.1 Helianthus tuberosus | reverse complement strand
AATATTAATCCTGCTTATTCTCCTTGGGTAGAATACGTACGTTCGTCCTCCTTGGGTAGGACAACAACCTTAAACTACTAGCCAAAACTCTATCACCTAAGTCCCTCATTTTATATCGACTTAATCGCCGAGGCCGATGGCGAGCGGGTCATTAGTTAATAGCGCTATTCGGTTTAACAAACCTCACACCGTGCCGTTCGGACGGGCGTGTACTAATGGACTATGGCAAACTGTCAATGATGATAGACATTTACGTAGGGAACAACTATTGTTCGTCAGTTGTCGATATGGTAACGGTCTAGTGGTTCACATGGGGAAGCCCCCACTGATTTTGGATATGGTTTGGGTAATAAAGAAGGAACTGGTTAATCATACTTTCAACTATGGGGTAACCCCCACGGCAAATAAGCCAGCAAAACACAACCCATGTTTTCGGAAACAACTTAAAACTAAACAACCAAACGTGAACCCACTCAACTTTGTTGTTGACTCATTGTTACATGCCTTACAGGTCGTTAGATGCTTATGGAGCTTGAACGAGGAGGAGGTCGTTGTGGGATACGGACTGTTATGTTCCGTGCTTAATATTTAAATCCTTATGAACTTATTAAACTTACGCTTTGGACTTTAAACTTATGAACTATGAACTTATGTTTTGGGTTTTTACCTTCAATGCTTCCGCTGTTTAATTTGAACTTGGTTAACTATCTTTGGTCACCAATTGTATTGTGGTTGGTTTTATTTACTTAATTACGTTGTTCAATATGATTGGTGGCTCGATCCTGGTCATGTCACGCCTCCAAGCGGTGATACTCCGCATGTGGATTTTGGGGGGTGTGACAACATCAGTAGACAGTTACGGTATGCTAAAGAAATGTAATGATTAAATAGCATTAAACGGTCTCACTGATGATATGCCGATAGGTTTTTGCACAGTTAGTGGACTTTTTCGGGATATAAACATAAAAAATCATAACTTACTTGATTTGTGGGGAACACTACTTGGATATATAGGTAACCCCTAAAATCTTGTTTGAAAGATCCCTCTTTCTGAGATACTAGGTCTTTATACTCAGTGATATCTGGGGTATTATCCCGGGACTTCTGATTTTGCGGGAGCAATAGCCTAGTCCCCGTATAATACTTTTCGCTTGCTTGAAATAAAAGCACACCCTCAGCATAAAAATTGACAAAAAATCGAAAAGATAAAGTCAAGTGTTGTTGTAAAGAAGATCCCCAAGGGGGACCCACCAAAAGTCGAGCCTTCAACTCTGAAAATAAAAAAATTGAGCTCTCAAGGTTTCCCAATTCACCCCTTACAGATATCATCTAGGTATACTCACCTGTAAGACTGAATATTGGGATCTGGATACGGAAGTATATTCAAGAGGTGGGACACATGAATAAGTTCAAGTTCTTAAAACACCTAATTCGTATCCTGAATTAGTTGAAATTTGTGTGAGAATTTAAATGGATCAGTATATCGATAATCTAAGTGAACTGTTTAATTCTTAATGTGTAACTAAGCTCAACGGTACTTGTGACTTATCATAAACTGATATGATCCTCTTGCACAAACTCACAAAAGTATTGTTTGTAAATATTTCCTTACTGCATTTCAATTCTAGTTCTACAAGTGGTTTTAGCATAAAATTTTGAAAATCCAAAAAGATTTTATTTCATTTTATTTTTCGACAACTGATGTTGAAAAGCTGATTTTCAAAATTCAGAGTGCTAAACATGATGAACAAAAAGTTTGGGAAAGTTTGTTTGAATTGAGAAATGATTTTGAATAGATAAAATGGTTTCAATTTAATGAATTGCCAAATTTAGAATGGTATTCTTACAAGTGGTTATTCAGTGATTAAAATTGTTAAACAAAAATCTTATTGTTGGGTAGAGTTTTGTGCAGATCCCCGTGTCCAAGCCTGAGCAGAGTTTGAGCCAGGTCACTATCTTGGAACGAAAGCTATGTCAGATTACGATCCCGGAACAACTTAAGGGGGAGTCTGCTAGCAAAGGGGAGTCTGAAGATTAAAGTGCCAGGTTGAGATCCTGGAAAAGAGAAAGAGATTGAAGGATGCTTAACCTGTCAGATACTTTAGAAGAGAGCAAAGGCTGATAAAGATTGAAGATGTACTAAAGATGTGCTGAAGACTCGTCGACATCCAAGGGGGAGTCTGTTGGTGCATATGTCTGTCAACTTCATCTTGTATCGAGTCTTGTAAATAGGAATGATAGACAGGGCACGTTGTACGAGGAAAATAGGGTTTTAGTGTGGTTGGACCATTCCGCACGAAATGGAAGAATCCATTTCGCACGAAATGGAAATGGAAATGCCCATTACGTGCGAAATACCATGCCTATATATACCTGCCTTGCCATTTCATTTTTAACAGTTCCTGATTCCGGTGCCGAGATGCTGCCGACGTGTCATTTGATCTGTAAACGTGTTAAATCAATAAACAAGACAATTTAAGTGATTCTGTGTGTAAATCAAGCTGATTCAAAGTCGATACGTTAGTTTCCGCCTCTCGTATTGATTAGAATTCTTCTGAACGACTCGTTCTGGTCGTACAAACGATCCTACAAAACGTAAAACGTAAAACGTAAACTCTTTAACGTAAAACGTAAACTTTTTAACGTAAAATTAAAACGTAACTTTTTAGCGTAAAATTAAAACGTAACTTTTTAGCGTAAAAATGTAAAACGTAAACTTTTATGTAAAAACTTTTTAACGTAAAAAGTAAAAAACGACGCGTAATAAACCGGTCGAAAAATCGACGCGAAAAACGGAGCGTAGAAACAGGGCGTAAAACGTGCCGTAAAAAAACGCACGTAAAAAACGGGGCGTAAAAAACGACTCTTAAAAATGTTTTCTTAAACAAATCTTAAAAAAAATCATCAAAGAATCTGATTTAAAAAAAAAATCTTTAATAAAAAAAATCTTATTTATAATAAAAAGTAATTAATGCAATAGGACAAAAATGTAAGAAAAAATAATATATACAATAAGACAAAAAAAATGAAATTTACTTAAATACCCTTTAACAATAAAATATTAAAAACATAATAAGACAAAAAGAATTTTATAATAGTTTTTATTACTTTTAATCTCATCCATCCATCTTGAAGATCTAGTGGTTAGAAGTGGTTCTGTCGGTTCTTACAACTAGAGGTGGTTTTCATTTTAGCGGTCCCCTATATATATATATATATATGTGTGTGTGTGTGTGTGTATGGAGTAGGAGTTGGGTGGAAAGTCTATTTTTTCCTAGAAAGTCTAGGAAGCAATGAGAATTGGACATGTGGCATTGAGTTATTTTAACTAAAAGGGCAACTATGTAATTTCACATTTTAATTTTATTTTTGGAATTTATTTTTCATTAACTAACATTCCATGATTTTCGGAATTTTTGTTGTTTTCGAATTCAAATCTGGAGGTCAATGTGTTTATCTGGAAAACTATCAGCAGGTCTTGGTGATGTGTTTTACCAGTCAGAGAGGTTGAAGTCAGTGTGTTTTAACACTTTGAAGTCAATATATAATCAGGTTGTGTTTTAACAGTTCTTTTGCATTTTTAACACTTTGAATGTGTTTTATGTTGTCTATGTCACATTGTGTTTTTTGATGATTAAATTACATCATAATGTGTTTTACAACAGGTTGTTTTATACTGAAGTTTAACAAATCTGATTGTGTTTTAAGTCAGCAGATTTGCTGGAGGATTTCTTGATATTGTGTTTTAAAAGCAAGCAGATTTCTTGACATTGTGTGTTAACAGCAAGCAGATTTCTTGACGCTGCGTTTTAACAGCAAGCAGATTGCTGGCCATTGTGTTTTACCAGCAAGCAGATTTCTTGACGCTGTGTTTTAACAGCAAGCAGATTGCTGGAGGATTCTTGACAGTGTGTTTTAACAGCAAGCAGATTTCTTGACATTGTGTTTTAACAGCAAGCAGATTTCCTTGACGCTGTGTTTTAACAACAAGCAGATTGCTGGACATTGTGTTTTAACAGCAAGCAGATTTCTTGACGCTGTGTTTTAACAGCAAGCAGATTTCTTGA
This sequence comes from Helianthus tuberosus, assembly GCA_030545235.1. NCBI lineage: Eukaryota > Viridiplantae > Streptophyta > Magnoliopsida > Asterales > Asteraceae > Helianthus > Helianthus tuberosus. The sequence continues at coordinate 3,169,410 of CM060450.1, read as the reverse complement.
CGCCGTGTTTTACCATCCATGCTGGTAATCCTTCCATTTATCAAGAACGACTCAGAAACCACGGTACAAGCCTCTCTACAATCATCAATTAAAACAGCAAAAACACAGCCAAGTTACAAGCAGATTACGACCGAAAACGTATATGCACTTCAAGAACTTTAATCACAACACAAGATATGAATACCTAGTGAAGAAAAGGGGTATGAACAAGCTTTGGAACCGAAATCTGAATGCTTTTTGGGGTCCTGTTTTGCGTCGCCAGCAGCAAGGGGAAAGAGATCGGTTTTAGAGAGGGAGAGAGAGAGAGAGAGAGAGAAAGAAGGGGAAATCGCATGATTTTAGGGATTTGGTTATTGATATGGCAGTTTCTTGACTTATTTAAAACACTTCCAGTTACCAAAATACCCTCACTATATTAAAATTCTATAATTATATAACTCAGATATTACGAAAATGCCATCCATTTGATCTAAGCCATTAAACACACCAATCGGATTGCCCAGATCGCTTCCTAGACTTTCTAGCAAAAACACACTTTTCGCAGGAACCCTACTCTATATATATATATATATATATATATATATATATATATATATATATATATATGAAGTTAATGCGGAAAAATATCGGTTATCGGTCAAGGACCGATATTTGAGATATCGTTTATCGCGGTGAGATATCGGTAATTTATAATATCATGCATATATATATATATATATAGGGAGAAGATCATGCGAGAACCACCTCTTATTGTGAGAACCGCGAGAACCAATGTGAACACAACAAAAAATGCCTAAAAATAGCTAAAAATCACACAAAAAATATTTTTTTGATTTTTTTAATATTTTTTAGGTTAAAATCGCTACTTTTCGAAGCCAAAAAAAAAAAAAAAAAATTTTTAATTTTTTTTTTGGCTTCGAAAAGTAGCGATTTTAACCTAAAAAATATTAAAAAAATCAAAAAAAAAATTTAGATTTTTTTTAGGTTTTTTGGGGGTTTAGTTTTTAGCATTTTAGCTTGGGTGGGGGGGGGGGGGGGCTTAGGTTTTTGGGCGGTGGGGGAGGGGGGTTTAGGTTTTTTTTGGGGGGGGGGGGGGTTAGGTTTTTTTAAGGCTTTTTTTAGCATTTAGCTTAGGGGAGGGGGTTTTAGGTTTTGGGGGGGGGGGGGTGGGGGTTAGGTTTTTTTAGCTATTTTAGGTTGTGTTCACATTGGTTCTCGCGGTTCTCACAATAAGGGTGGTTCTCGCATAAGCTCCTCCCTATATATATATATATATATATATATATATCTATACTATTATAAAAAGGAGAAGTGATGGACAAGATTGTAATTTTACTACAAATACAAGTTTTGAAGCATGATATACAAGAGTGTGCAAGCCAGTACAATAGAGATCTGGATTTATTTTTAAGACGCCTTAAGGCTAAAACTGAGATTTTGCAACATGATTGAATGCCGCATTCATTGTCTGTTATACCACCTCCTTAGTTTCTTTGTTTATGGCTATAACTGCCGTAGTGTTGATTATAATGGAAGGTACAATTCGCATTTTACGCATTTCATTCCTTTGCAGCCCACCACACAAATTCACTATTGTTCCACACAAATTCAAAGATTCGAAGGCCGATTCAAGGTCCGATTTGCTTACAATCGAAACCGATTGTTCTGTTTGTTTGAAGGTAAGTCCGATTTGTTTCCATTCGATTGTCAAAGGCCGATTTAGGGTTCCCATCTAATTCTGAATCGACTTGTTATGCTTCGATTTAGGGTTCCGATCTGTTATGTTTGGTTTGGTTTTATTAGGTGTTCTTGGATGAAAAGTGGGTTCTATTGTCAATGTTCTTCACAGAACTCATTTGAAAACGTTCACTGAAACAATATAAAATGATAATAAGAGCAACATGTTTTACTAAAATAGTTGTGGTTTCTGGTGGGTTGTTGCAGATTAGGAATCAGATTGTTGATGCGGTTATTATCGCGAGAATTCTGTTGGTTTTGCCAGTATTTAAGGGAGATGAGAGGTAATTGTAAATTTTTCCCGATTTGGGGGTTTGATTGTGGCCTAATTTATCTTGATTTAGGGTTCATGATTGCTGGAAATCGTTGAAAAAGCACCTCAGGTATTCATTCTATTTCGATTTTCCTGTATGAACACGGGGGGTTTTTATTTCATGGAATTTTAGTTTATCTGTGTTTAGTGTTTTGCATAATGGAACCAGAAATTAGAGCAAGTTTTATGGTCACAAAGTTTGAGGTCGCGAAAAGTTCGGGGGGTCGGCCGCCTCCTCCCGCTCCCACTATTATTAATCTACACTTGCTTAATAGGAGCAGTGACAGTTTTCTGTGCTTTTAAATTTATGAGAATTTGTTTAGCTGTAAACTCGATTTCCATCCTTATTAACTACCCTGTTGACAAAAGCGAACGAGATATGATGGCGGCTAGGGTAAACTTGATTTCCATCCTTATTAACTACCCTGTTGACAAAAGCATAGAAGGAGTATGTTGATAAAAGCTTGGAGTATGTTGAAACGATCTGCAATTACTCTCAATTGGGAGTAACCACTGGAAGACATTTACTCATCTTCGAACGATTAAGAGGTCTGATCCCATCTTCACTTTGTTTCATCTCTTAACTCTGACGTTTACCACAGTTTGGTCAATTATGAGGCATTGGTGGTGCAATTGGAGCGTCAGAGGGCAGGGTTTAATTACTGATTTACAGGTTAGTTTATATTGATTTTTTCTATGATGTGTTCATATCAGAAGAAGTTTTTGATTTATATGTTTTTTTGGCAACATATGATCTTTTGAAGTAGCTTTTTTTATCTTGATTGTCGGTCAATCAAAAGTTTTGCACCACTCTTAAGATTATTGTATACATGTCTTAAGTTGAAGATCTTCCTGTTAAGATGTTGAAGTAGCCTCCAGGCAACAACCCTCCTCTGACCATGCTCTTAATTAGCAAACAATTGGATATGTTAGTTACTGATTTCTCATACTTTTAATTTATGAAAGATTGTTTTGTTACTTATTAGTATTGATTTTTTAATTAGTTTTGTGAAATTATGAACAGGGGATGAAGGGTTTTCAATTACTCTAGAGTTTAAGAAGAATCTCGGGGTCTGAAGGGGAAAAGAAAGAGAAGCCGTGTAATCAATGGAATTGTTTGATATGGGGACGCCGTGTAATCAATGGAATCAAATCACCGGGAAAAGAAAGAGAAGCCGAACAAGTGAGATTTGATTGTTCTACCTTAAATTATTTAATTTTGGTTTGGGTAAAAGTCAAGTGTTGTTTGAATCTCAAGCTATCGCAAAAAGATCAAGCTTCAATCTATGGTTAGGTGTGTCTTTGAAACTTGTTCGCTTTGTTTTTGAAATTAATCTCATGAACTATATTTCAAGAATGTAATAATTTAGCATGAAAAGAACAAATTAATTAAGAGAACAAAAGCATCAAAATAAATTAATTTAGCATGAATAAATTTAGATTTGGTCACACGGCTCGAATCAGAGCTGATGTAAACTGTCCTATCCAAATAACATATCAGAGATTAGGGATTTTAAAGTGAAGGAGTAAACCGACCCAATTGGTCCGATGACGAAATCTAAGAACAGATAGGCAGCGGCGTGATACATAGTCATGACTTCGATCAGTCACCGTCGCATCTCTATCGGAGGTAGTGGCGGATATGATTAAAGTTAACTACAAGGTAAAACGTTGATCACTTAGTTGTGGGTTTCAGCATTCTGCCCCATTGCCTTTGTTTAATTGCTGCTTTTTTTAGTATATGTATGATTTTATTATGTATTGATTTTGATGATGGTGCTTTTGTGTTCTTTCTATATAGAGTTTACGAAAATTATGTTAAACACACTTCTATTAATTGGATTTAATTGTTTTTATGCAGATTTATTCATTCGCTTGGATTAGCAACATTGAAAGATGAAGAGATATCTGGATTTCAGCCCTGATGAAGTATACTACCTGGGTAACAATTTCAGTTTACTAATATATCTTTTGGGAATGTGGAAAACTAGAAATATATTAAACTGCTTTAGTTAGAAGTGTTTTATAGGTTGAAACAATCAGTGATATGATTTGATGATAAGGTTTCTGATAAAATTCAGTTAATATGCTCGCAATCTGTATCTTCAGCAAGTAACTATTCGTGGTGTTATTTGTTGTTTGGCATGACGTTAATCTATTTCTTAATCGAGTAACGATACTCGTTATTCTTCTATGGTAAACTGCGTATTCTTATTTAATATAACAATACTCGTTATTCTTCTATGGTAAACTGCGTATTCTTATTTAATATATTATGTATAGCGGCTTTGCTTGCTCTGGCTGCTCATGCTTCTGATCCCAATGAAGCCGATCGACTAAAATTTCTCGCATCGCCAGCTGGCAAGGTCCGGATTTCTTTCACTGATCTTGGTTAATGGTTTTTATCTTTATTAAAAAAATGAAGCGTTTTTATTGGTTTATACTGTTGTTTAGGATGAATATGCTCAGTCGATAGTTGCAAGCCAGAGAAGTCTTTTTGAGGTTATGGAGGCATTCCCATCAGCCAAACCTCCACTTGGCGTTTTCTTCGCGGCTGTGGCGCGACGCATACAGCCTCGATACTACTCGATTTCTTCTTCTCCAAAGTTAGTAGTTTATATATGCTACATATTAAGTAACCTCTTCTATATTAACGTAATCCCATTTTTATTAATTTTTTTTTTAAATTTACAGGGTGACACCGAACCGCATTCATATCGCTTGTGCATTAGTTTATGATAAAATGCCTGCAGACTGTATCCACAAAGGACTTTCTTCAACCTGGATTAAGGTATTACCATCATGTTAAACAAACAAGCGATTCAGAGTTCCGGCCATCTATTTTCTTTTTCGGATGTAGAAACCCCAATGTGGTAAGCTAAACAAAAAATAATAATAATAATTACAAACGTAATATCTAATAATTTTTTATTTACTTTCAGACTCCAAGTCGTAAATTCCTCCTTCGTGTTTTATATTTGGAAATTTATAACGAGGTATAGTTCTAAACATTCTTTTCTGGCGCTGACTACTTGTTAAATAAAGTTGTTTTTTATTCAAAGACATAACGAACAATTCGTCATTAGATGATAAGATTATGCTCGTTAGCGGCTTCTTTGTTGAGGAAAGTCGAGTGAATGTGGGACAAGTGACACTCACAACGAGACGGTACCTGTCGGGTCGAAACGGTGAGAGACAGGTGGCGATGTTACGAGTTAGTGCGTTTCGGCGACGAACCGGGTCGATACGGTCAGTACGGCGTAGATAACGAGGCAAGTTTCATGTATATATTATGGGCAACTTATGAAGCGAATTTTTGTTAATTAATGCAGAAGCAGTCCAACGAGCTGCTACCATTGCTGAAGCCGAAGGTGAGAACAAGATTGAAGCAACCCACCTAGAAAGTATACTTCCTCAGTTACTGTTGCTATCTTATTTCATTTAGTTGAAGTTTTTATGTGTGAGTTAATCGTTAAATTGCTACTTATTACATAAGGTCAATATTATAACAGTTTTTAACGGATGAAACTATTATTACATTAGGTAGGGTAGAGGTGCACAAAATAACCGATTTCGTACCCGACCTGGCGTACCCGATTTATGAACACGATCCGTTTAGCTAAACGTGTTCAAGGGTTCGACTCGAAATTGACCTGGCCCTGTTTGAACCTATGAATTCCGTGTTAGGTTCATGGCGTGTGTCCCCAATAAGCATATGTATATATCTTGTGAGTATAACAAGGTTCATGGCAGCACCATGTTAATTTATATGATTGATCAAACAACAGTTGTCCATAAGTTTATCAAGGAACAGTGTAACATCAAGATTGGTTGGCAAACACACCCCTTTTGTCCTTCGGCAGTGCAGGCTTATCTGTTGGGGGTAGAGATCATTTATTCTGTTCTCTTAACTCTTCTAAAATTGTTGATTTCAAGATTGCCGATTCACTTTTATAATTGTGGAGTTTGTAAACCACTATTACTGAGGGTAAGTAATGTTGTTACAGATGTGTATGCTTATATCTACGTATATCTATTTATAGGTTTGTTCCAGCTAAATTATTTCTATTTTTCTTCACTACATGTTACTTTTTATTATTGCTAAGTTTCATATTGTTTCAATAATCCTAAGCTTATATCAAGGTTAATAGTTCTTTTAGTACACAACCTACAATCTAAGGGTATGGAAAGGATTGTATAATGAAATCATTTGAAAGACCTTAGGGTTGATATGAAACATTAGCATAATTCTTGACGCCGCTGCAACGCGCGGGTTTCCGACTAGTATATATATATATATATGAGAAGACTTGACATTTATAATAAATGTAAAATTTATATTGAAATAGTTTTTACTAAAGGTATATAAGTTTTACGACGTTTTCCCAACAAAATAGTAAGGATTATGTATTTTTGGGAATAATATATAGGGAAAATCACTGAAATAGCCAAGTTGACGCCGTCATTTTAAGAATAGCCATTTGATACCTCTCTACGAGCCGTTTCACGAGTTCCAACGCAGCTTAAATTAAAAGCTAAGAACTTTCCTTAGCAACCACTCACATTTTGCCACGTGGCTACTGCTGTTTTTCAGACCTTGCACTCCATGATAGTCTAATAGGACACTGACACCCTACCCAAATAATATTGTTGTTTTTATGCCCAACTAATGAATATATGAATAAATTAAAGGGTATCTCTTTTAAGTGGGCCCACCCCCTCCACTGCCCAACCCCTCCTCTTAACACAACCACCCATTTCTTCCACCACCACCTAAATCGACACCTGCAAACCAAACCTACTTCTTTCATTTTTAAAATTATTATTAAATATTGAATATATATCATCCTTTGAGAATTGCTGATAAAACCCAGATGATTTTGAGATGTTGGTCCGGTCTAGCTTGCATTAATTCGATAGTGACTTCAAGAGGCTCTGAATTAACTGATTAATTGTTGATTTATGTTCATTGTTTGTGAAAAAGTTGAAGTTGTGTGGGTTAATGGGGTTTCCGGGTTCAATTGAAGGTTTGGTAGGTGACGGTGGTGGGGGTTGTGGTTAGTGACGGCTTTTGTGGTGGGTGGTGGTTTTGGTGGGTGGAGATTGACGGTTGTTGGTAGGTGATGGTGGTGGTTGGTTGGTATGTGACCGTGGACCGTGGTGGTTTACGGTGGTGGTTGTGGTGGGTGGATGGTGGTCGTGCTCGGTGAGGGTGGTGGTTGGTTGTAGGTGTTGATATAAACTATTTAAGTTATTAAGTTGCAGGGTGATGGTGCTCGGGAGGGTGGTGGTGGTGCTCAGTGAAGAAGGAGAAGATGGATGGATGATTCATATAAGTTTAGAAGCATGCAAAGTCTTGTAGCTTTCGTTGACAGGTTCACAAAGAAGAAGAAGGAAGCTAAAGTGGTCAAAGTATTAATATAATAATATATTTATGCATGCTACATGTTGGATGGATGATTTATGTCAGAAACTTGAGCCGAGCACCTACCATCTTTAACAGCAGTAGCTGTTAACTGCCTTTATGACAAAAAAGAAGAGAGAGAAAGGGTGTCACCACGTGTCAAAAGATGAGTGGTTGCTGAGGAAAGCTCTTTTAAGCCGTGTCGAAACTCGTGAAAAGGCTCGTGGAGCCGTTTCAGTTGGCCATTTTTGAAAAGTTGACCGTTAAATGGCTATTCTCGTGATTATCCCTAATATATATGTTAGTGCAAGTTTGATTTTTTTTTTCTAATAAAAGTAGTCTTCAGCAGACTAGAATACAAGTTCAATTAAAAAAATAGACATAAATATTATTATTTTTGTCGTTATATATAGGGGACCGCTAAAATAAAAACCACCTTCAGTTGCGAAAACCGTGAGAACCACTTTTCAACCATTGATTTTTGGAGATGAATGGATGAGATTAGAAGTGATAAAAACAATATTAAATTATTTTTGTCTTATTATGCTTTTAATATTTTAATGTCAAAAGGGTAGTTTAGTAAATTTGCTTGTTTTGTCTTATTGTAATTATTGTTTTTTATTACTTTTTTTGTCTTATTAAACTAATTGTTTTTTATTAAAATCATATTCTTTAATTAAAAAACATTTTAAAATCTAATTGTTTTAAAAGAACAATTTTTCATGATTTTTTACAAAAAAAGGTTTTTACAAGCCGTTTTTTTACGCCCCGTTTTTTACGCGCCGTTTTTACACCCCTTTTTAGGCGCCGTTTTTACGCCCGGTTTTTTACGCTCCGGTTTTACGCCCCGCTTTCTACATCCCGGTTTTTTACGCTCCGGTTTTACGCCCCGGTTGTAAAAAAATATTTTTTTCAAAAAAAAACATTTTTTTACAAAAATTTTTTACGGTTGTAAAAAAAACATTTTTTACAAACACTTTTTTACGGTTGTAAAATAAACATTTTTTACAAAAAATTTTTACGGTTGTACAGTTGTAAATAAACATTTTTTACAAAAAAACTTTTTAAAATGCCGACCCCACCCCTTTCTGTCATTTTCTAAAAATGTTTTTTTATGTTTATTTGTTTTTTGTAAAATTTAAAAATTAGGAAAAAATAAACGAGAAAATAGTAATATTTTAATGTAAAAGAAAAAGAGAGATAAATAAAGAAATAAAATTGATTTGACTTTTAAAAAGAAGAGAGAGAAATGATGTGACATAGGTAGTAAAGGAGTAAATTGCCCCTTTGATTTAATTTAAAAATAGGTGATGTGTTAAAATCTTATTGGATGATAGGAGTTCTCACGGTTCTCGCAACTGGGGATGGTTTTTATTTTAGCGGTCCCATATATATATATATAGGTAGAGGATCCTGTAAAAAGTGCTCAAAGTGTGAGAAATGTATTATAACACTATATATAATACTATATAACACCATATAAACACCGTATAACAATATGTAAGACCATATAATACCATATAACACTATGTAACACTATATATCATTATATAACAAATATAACACTATACATCTATCATAGACATGCTATCAGACAACCTATAGTGTTATATTTGTTATATATTGATATATAGTGTTACATAGTGTTATATGATATGATATTATATGGTCTTACATATTGTTATACGGTTTTTATGTGGTATTATATAGTATTATATATAGTGTTATAATACACTTCTCACACTTTAGGCCATTTTTACACTATCCTTACCCTATATATATATATATATATATAGGGTAGGGTTCCAGCGTGAACAACCTCCCAAGAGTGAACTGCGTGAACAGATATGGACCCTTGATTTCCTTTTTAGTTGTTAAGGGTAGGATTGTAATTATATAAAAAATTAGATTTTAATCATTATTTTAATAATTGAATTAAGTTACATCTTTCCTAATTTAAATTCATTATCAACATTAAGTTTATTTATTAATAAGATAATTATCAAAACAAACAACAAATCACTAGATTTCAATTTTAATTTTTATTTCAGATTTCATCACCAGAATTCAAATTTTGATTTTTAAGATCCACGTAACCTTCATATTTCAACGGTATACACATGTGTACTTGGATATAAATAGAACAGTACACATATGTACTCAGCATCGTACATATGTGTACAGTAATTCACAGATGTACATCAACATTCAATACAAAAAAAATTCTGAGATATCACAAAAACAGACGATATACACATGTGTACATCGCATTAAAAAGAGGGCAAAATCAGAATACACATGTGTACATCGCATTTAAACAAATTATTATTTTAATAATTGAATTAAGTTACATCTTTCCTAATCCTTGATTTGATTTGTGAGAGATTTATGCAATTAATTTAAGAGGATAATTGATTACTTGATTTGTGAGAGATTTATGCAATCAATTTAAGATTGAAATTACACATATACCCTTTTTGTATTTAATTAAATGAAAAAAAATTAACCAAATAATTACCATCATGCCACTCACTTTAATCTCAAGATCATAAAAATTAAAGGCCCAGATCAGTTCACGCAGTTCACTCTTGGGATTTTGTTCACGTTTGAACCTAATCCTATATATATATATATATATATATATGTTTTCAGTTATATATATTTGGTGTAGTCAAAGGTTGTGATTCCAAAGAATCGATTTATAACCTTAGGTATCTATTTAAAATATATATGAAACGGTTTAAGATATATACTTATGTTATAAACCCAAACACGTTTTCCATGCGAGAATACAAGGATGGGGTGTTTTTATCATCTCTATATATATATATATATATATATATATATATATATATATATATTTATATATAGGGTGGGGTTTTAGAGTAAACACTAATGTATTTGCGAACTGAGTGAACAAATCTTGGCCATTGATTTACACACGTGGATAGCTAGGATTTCATCATCAAGTCGTAAAATACACTAGTGTATTTCATCATCAAATCCGGGCCATTGATCTACACACATGTATGGCCAGGATTAGTTCGTTCAGTTCGCAAACTACACTAGTGTTCACTCTTATATATATATATATATATCACCAATGGGTGGTCGAGTCAAAGTATTTCAAAACGACGATTTCTATTGAGCCTAGCTAGTTGGGTGAACATTATACATGATCAACTTGCATGCTAGATGTAATTTAATAGACCTTAAGATGTCCTTACTTGTTTGGGACACATGTAGGTCGAGATTATATATATTACATACAGACGTCCAAGTTTGCTAGCACTTCACTTACGTGAATGCAAAACTGTGAGTTCATGTCCCCCTTTTCTTTTAAACGTTTTCGGTTTTACAGCTCTCGGGGGAAATACATGTGAACAAGGGTATGGTTAAGCTATGGAATGAATTATTAGATCACGTGCGAATATGCGCTAACTTAGGCACCACTAATCCTGTTAAGGACCAAGGAACAAAAGGGGTAGATCTATCGGGTACGGGCGAGCCCCACTCACGGTCCTTGTATGGCCACTTAGAGTGCTTTTGTGTCCCAGTCGAGGTTAATCGACACTTAAATCGTCTACCGGGTTAAGTGCTTCCTATGTGGGCATACATATTAATGTCCTTGCAAAACATTAATGATCATTAAATTCATAGACGCTTTACATACCAGCTTTCAACACTCGAACTTTCAAATGTTTTTGAGATTCATTTGATGCAATGCGAAATTAAAACATATGAACTTGCTCAACTTTTGTTGATGTTTTTAAACTTACATGTATTTCAGGAAACTAAATGGATCTTGGTGCGACAGGTTTCGAAGTTTCAAGTTTATTATGAAGACGATGTCATCCATATTTTTTGGAGGGTTTGATCCATATATCCCGTCTTCGAGCGGGACATAGGATGCGAAACCTTGTTATTTTAAAAACTTTATTTTGAACATGTCTCGTGTGTAAAACTTATTAACTTATATCATATTTTGCTGCTAAACAACTTTTGACTTGTATCTTTATATTATGGAATGGATGAACATCGTGCAAGTTTTATATCATATAGTTTGTTTACTTACATCGTATGCTATGGAAACCGATCAAGTCACACTACGCACTTCCGCCTCTGATGCGGGTGTGACACATATGGAGCTGTTAAACACTTTGGTGAGCGTGCACTGCGGGTTAGTAGCAGGGCAAATTTGAAACATCAATTTGACTCAGGAATATTATCAGCAAATAGATAAGGATGAAATGGATTTGATGGATATCAAGTGGGCATTTGCTAGTGCAGTGAGGCGAGCAAAAGTCTTCATGGAAAGAACTGCTAGAACCAGATTGGAAAGCAAGAAGGACACCAAGTATTGGTTCGATAAGCAAGCAGTCAAGTGTTTCAACTGTGGAGAACGAGGTCATTTCAAATGGGAATGCACGAAGCCAACTCAGCATGGGAACCAGAATCCGTTAAGAAATCAAGGCAACCAACCGAACCAGAATCAAACTAGAAATAATGAGCGTGCCTTGATGCCTGTAAACAATTCTAATCAAGCAGGATCATCAAACAACAACCGAGCTCTTGTGGTACAAGTTGATGAAGGTTGTGACTGGTCGATTCAACCGGGTAGCGGTGATCAGGGTGGAACAGCTTGTTTTGCTGAGGTTGTCAAGGATCTAAAACACGCTGGTGGTGGAGAATCTTCAGAAGATGAATACTGTTCTGGTTATAGTGGAAGCTCAGATGAGGAAACCTCAAGTTCTGGTGAAGACGGTACGGATGAAGTGTCACATGAGACCATTGATGCATATGTTGAGAAGTTTTTGGGAGAAGCTAACGCAGGAAATGACAGAAGATCAATTTTGATGGATCAAGCTGCTTATTCTTCTTCTTCTCATCATTCAGCCTTTATGACTAATGTTGGCAGTTCGTTAAGTCAGGTATGTGTCGATGAACCAAAATCTGATAAATGTGATAGTTGTGTTGATTTAGGTGCTAAATTGTCTGATTTGCAAAGCAAATATGTTGATTTGCAAAGCAAATATGATGTGACATTTATCCATAATCAAAATTTGATTGTGGATCTTTCAAATGCACAGAGGCCAAAATGTTTCACAAAAATCATGAAAAGGAGTTTAAAAAGGTAATTGACACATTAAGAGAATATAATTCCGAGCCAAAGAAAACAGTTTCAAGAAAACAAACTGCAATAAACAATTATATCAATAGGCTCGAGGAAACACAAAAAGAATTGGCCTGTGTTAAGTGTGAAAGTGAGGCGATCCAGCTTAAGTTAGATAGTTATTCAAACTCTAGGTATGTGCTGGATCACATCATTGAAATACAGAAAAAGAAGAATGATGTCACGTACATTGGATATAAGAAGTGTCCTCCACCTGTTAGACACAATTATACCGTGATGCCTGATGAGGAAGATAAGCCTCACTTTGAGCCATCAGTTCCATTAGATCTTGAAGAATTTGCAGCTGGGCTCGGTTACAAAAAACAAAGAATCCTCAAATTCGGATGAGTCAGCAGATACGAAAGTGCCAACTGCTGAACAAAATCAGGATCCTCCAGTCATTGTTGAGGATGCTGATTCTTCAGATGATGAATCCGAGAATAGTAACTCAGCACAGTCTGATGCAGTGACCAAAGAAGAGGACATACCTCTCGAGAATCATATTCTATGTGATCCTCCCGCAAAACCTGCTAAGACTGTTCTGGTTGAGTCCATTTCTACACAAGACGCTGAGAGTGTGAATTTTCTGTATACTTTGGTTGGTGATGATAAGGTATACTCAAACAAAGACTTTCCAATTAAGAATGTAAATCAATCTTTAATCAGTAAAGTTTTTGAGGATTCGACAAGTAACTTTTTGGGAGAGTTGAGTTCATGAGTTGTGGTAACACAATGTCCTCGGATTCCAATGTTAGTGCACTACGTCTATTGACTTCGTCTTGTGTCATGTAATAGGATAGAATAGGATTATCAGTGCCCAAGGTTCGAGAAACAGATTTTCAGGATTTAAGGAGGTGATTCCGCTCGAAACTGCACAAGATCATTTCGAGCGAAATCAGAACTTTCTGATTCCGCTCGAAACCACCCTTGACCATTTGGAGCGAAATCAGCCTACCATATATAGGGCACTTGTCATTTCATTTGGTACACGGCTTCTGAATCTGTAACGAAGTGCTGCCAAAGTTTGTCCAGGTTGTAATCAGTGTTATTATCAATATAAGTGACAAATTAAATAGTATCAAGCTGTTTCTACGTCCGGTTCACTGATTCCGCCTTTGATTCGGATATAAAGCTCTTCTGAACGACTCAGTCGGGTCCTACAACGATCCTACAAGTGGTATCAGAGCACAGGAAGAAGAGTTTAGCTTGATATCATCAATTTTCTGACTTCTACACCTTCTTTTTCAATCTGAACAAGTTTTAACGGTCAAAATTGGATCAAATTTTCACAGATTGTGTAAAACTACATATTGACAAACCCTAGAAAGTTTCACTGCAAAATTTAGTCTAAAAAGTGATAAAAATGGACTAAGAAGTGATTCCGCTCGAACGAACATATGTTGATTCCGCTTCAAAATTCTTTCTGATTCCGCTCCAGCTTGCTATTTAGCTTGAAATTTCCAAGTGATATATGTGATTTCGCTTGAAGATTAGATCTGATTCCACTCGAAGTGTTAAACAACTGATTCCGCTCGAAGTGTTAATCAACTGATTTCGCTTCAACTGGTTAACTTGTGATTTCGCTTGAGTTGTCAAACAAAGTGATTTCGCTTGAGTTTCCTATTTCGCTTGAAAAGTGAAATTTCGTGTCGAGATCATTTCACGTCAATCGAGTGTCAGCTTATTTCAGGATATTTGATATTGTTTGTACTGGTTGTGTTTGCTTGATTGTATTTGTCCAGGATTACATCATGGCTGAAGAATTCTACAATACGTTTTTCAATGCGTTCACATCCGAATCGTCCGAGATTACCACTGTTACACCAAAAACCATCACGAAAGCTATCAATGAGAACATCAAGCATGATAATTTCTACGGAATACACTCAAAGCCACCAACCTTGGAGAGCATTGAGGATTATACATGGTGGAAAGAACGGTTTCTTAACTGGGCGAAAGCGTATGCACATGAAAGCTGGTTCTGTTTAGAGTTTGGATATGAAAGACCGAAGGATGATAAAGGTGAAGAGATTCCATTCAAGAAATTACCTAAAGACGACAAAGCAGAATATGCAGCCGAATAGAGGATGATTGCTTTGATTCAGACGGCAATTAGAAATGATATTTTTGCATTGCTTAATCATGACGGGTCGTCAAAATCTGTTTGGAAAGCTTTACAAGCTAAAGCTGAGGGGGGTAAACAGATTAAAAAGAACAAAATTGCGTTGCTTAAAAAGGAATTCGATCTATTTGATAATATTAAAGGAGAGTCGGTGAGGCAAATGATAGAGAGATTCTGTCATTTAAAAATTGAACTTGAACGTTTCAAAATTGAGAAAACAAGAGAGGAAATTATTGATAAAGTCATTGAAGCGTTACCACGAGCTGATCAGTGGCAGACGTTTGTTTTTATCTTAAAAAATGATGCTTTATATGATGAAATTACTCTTGATGCATTGTTTGAAAAGATTGAAAGTCATGATCTGGAGCTACAAAAGCAAAGCAAGATGACTGGTTATTCACATCAACAGAATGTTGGCTTGTACTACAAAGGCAGTGTACCTTCAGAGAAAGGTGTTGGTTCACCAAAGACAGCATTCAGTGGAGAGAAGATGAAAGAACCTCAAACAACTTCATCAAATTACAACTCTGGATATCATTCTTCTTCAAAATCAAGTTCTGATGAAACTGAGGAAATTCTATGCAACATTGCTCTAAAACTGAAGAATTCTCCGTCGATGAGCATCAATGCAGCTAAGCAGCAAATGAGTTTCCTTGCATCTGTTCTGGAGTCATATGAAGGTCTTGTAGCTGGAAAAATTGGAAACTCCGAATTGACCAAAGAAGACTACGACCAGATTGATCCGGAAGAGATGGAGCTCATTGACATTCGTTGGTGTTTAGCAAGCTGCATTCGAAGAGCTCAGAGATACATGGAGATTACCGGGAAGCAATCTTTGGGTGGCCCGTCAACGAAACTTGGATTTGACAAATCCAAAGTGACCTGCTTTAGATGCAAGCAAAAGGGTCATTTCAAAAGAGAATGTAGAAATTCTGAAGTTGCTGAAGGAAATGAACGTCCTTTCAATGATGATTACTACCGAAAAGCAATCTACCATCGAAGCAGAGAAGAGCCAAAGATGATTGAAGATAAACCTAAATCAAGAGCTTGTTTTGTAATTCAAGATGATGAAGGTTTTGACTGGAGCTCGATTTGTCCAGAAGAAGATCGTTTGGAGAATGTTCGAAAAACAGCTCATGGCAGAGCTTTAACAGAGGAAAGAAAGTTTGTTTTTGTTTCTGAGATTCAAGATGAAAACAAAGACAAAGATACAACTGAGATCAAAGTGAAAACCAGATAAGAGATTCTTAAAGAAAAGACCTACAAAGAAAGAAACATTGTGTTGAACAGAATGGATGAAATGCAAGAAGAGTATAAGAGTGCAGTGAGCAACAGAAGATGGGATAAAAAGAGAGAATGTTACTTCAACAGAGAAGGTGAACCAGTTGTTCCAAAGAAAGACATAATCTTTGATGATGTTCTTCTCATAATTCCTTTGAGAGCCGAATATTATAGAAATGTGATGAAAGATGACACATATGCTAAAAGGCATGAAAAGGAGATCAGATATGCAATGACATCGTGTCTGAGAAAAAGGGATGAAGAGAGAATGAAAAAGAATGTTGAAGAAATGGTGAACAATCTGAAGAAAACTGCTGAAGAGGTTAAAGCTGAAGTAGTTGAAGTTGTGAAAGAGGAAGTTTTGAAAGTTGGTGAGACAGAAAAGATTGAAGAAAAAGTTGTTGTGAATGAAGAGGTTGAGAAAGCTGTTACTGAAGAACAGCAAATTGGAGAAGATGTGAAGAAAGCAGAAGAAGAAGTAAAGAATGAGAGTTTAGAAGCTGGTAATGTTGGTGATGAAGTCGGTCTTGAAGAAAAGCAAGATGATGCTGATCAAAAGCAAACTGAGGCAACTGCATCAAACACCGAAGTGCCAATCACTGAGGTACATTCTTATTCTGAAATCTTAAAAATGATTGATCAGTGCAAGAAATGCATAGAACCGTGCCAAGCTTGTACTGAAAAAGATGAGCAATTCAAAACAAGAGATCTTGAATTCACTAAAATTGAAAACATTTTTAAAGAAAAATGCAAAGAAATGCTAGAAAAAGAAAAAGTTTTAAAAGAAAATGATGAAAAATTTTCAGAAAAATGTAAAAAGTTAGAAACAGAAAATGAAGCTTTGAAAGAAAATGTTTCTAAAATGACAGAAGAATGTTCACAAAAAGAAATTGCTTGTCAAGAAATGAAGAAAGAATATGACTCAATGAAATTAGCATATCATATTACGAAAGAGTCATACGAAAAAGTGAAAGATGAAATGAAATTTGCTCAATCAAGAATGAATTATCTTTCTGAAACAACTAAAGAACTTAAACGAATGTATTCCATAAAACAAGATGTTGTTAATTCTTATATTAAGGATGTTGCTAAGCTAAAGCGACATATTGCTGATTTAGAACAGGATAACAACAAGTTAAAGAGTTATCACGTGTCGTCATATGTGCTTGAACGAATTTTCAATATAAAACCGGGAGATGGTGAGTCTGAGCAAAACAAGAAAGGCATTGGCTCAGAGTTTCATCAAGTTCCACCACCGGGAAAATTTGCATTTTATGATGAGGAAAAGGTCGAAAAAGCTTTCAACATGGTAGATCAATTGCCAGACAACATTGACATAACCTATTCCAAATCTGATGATTCTCATGATTCAGAGGTGGTAGGTAAAGTCGTTGAAAGTGTGTTGAAAGAAGAGTTGGTTGATACAGGTAAATCTGAATCACAGGATGAAGATGAAGGAAATTTTCATGATAGTTATCTGAAAAACACAAAATCCGAGAAAAATTTGAATGATGATTCAAAAGGATTGGTTTATACCATGATTGGATCGGACAAATTGTTCTTAGATGTTGTATTCCCGATTCAGAATGTGATTTCAGAAAAGGTTGATAAAGTTTTCAAAATGGTTGAGATTGAGAAGTCTGAGATTTCAAAGTTTGCTGGTAAGAGTCATAGAGGTTCATATAACAAACCTAGTTTCAAGAAGAAAAACATGAAGGCTGGTGTGGGTTATAAGAATAGACAGAATTGGAAGAAAAATGAAGTGCCAACT
The DNA here is from genome assembly GCA_030545235.1 of Helianthus tuberosus. Classification (NCBI taxonomy): domain Eukaryota; kingdom Viridiplantae; phylum Streptophyta; class Magnoliopsida; order Asterales; family Asteraceae; genus Helianthus; species Helianthus tuberosus. The sequence continues at coordinate 3,151,609 of CM060450.1, read as the reverse complement.
TATCAGGCAAAAATGAATTTTGTTCAAGGAAAAAGTTTTGAAGAAGAGGAAAAACTAAAATTTAGACAACAGTCTATTGAAGAGTTCCTAGCTCAAAAGAAAAAGCAACAACCACAGGTCAAAGATGTGTCCATGAGAACATGTTTTAAATGTGATCAAAAAGGACATCTTGCTCGCAAGTGTCCAAATCTGAAACCTGTGGATGTTGACAAAAAGAAGATTGATGCTGAGAAACAAAAATCTGAGAATGTGAGACAAAGGTCAACCAGATTTGATTCAAAACAAACTTGGAGGTACAACACAAACAAGTTTTCTTCGAATCAAAATTGGAAGTCAAACCTATATAGGTTCGATTCTAGACAGACCTGGAATTCTCATACACCCAGAGTTAGAACAACTCAAAGTTGGAAAACAACTGTTGATTTGACAAAATCACAAGAGTTTTGGAAACCAAAAGTTGTTGTTGTTCAGAATAGAAATGTTCAAAAAGAGTCACATTTTTATAAACGAGGTACTCCATATGGTCAAACATGGACTGTTAAGAAACAAGTGATTTCTGAGAATGGTAATCAGAATGAAGATGTTTTTGAGAAAAATGAAAGAAACTATCCAGTTCTACCTGGAAAGATTTGTGTTCAACTACCTGAGTCTAAACAGGCTTGGGTTGCATTGTTCAAATGATTAAATAGTTTGAATGTGCAGGTGCTCAAGAAAATAAAAGATTGTAACAATGGAATTCAGAGCAGCCTGGCACAACAAGAGGAGGAGGCTGTTGCTGGATCCTGTGTTGGTTGAAACAGGGAGTTTATTTGTTTTTCTGTTCATAAATAAAAAATATTTTCAAAAACTCTAAAAAAATTGAAAAATTAAAAACCAAAAATATGTTTGTTTTTAATTTTTGTCAAAAATAGAAAATTATAAAAATATGTGTTGATTGAATACGCCGAAACCCTCACGGCTGAACAAACATGATTATTTTCACAAAATTGAAAAATGTTTTTCAAACTGTAAATATCAATGTGTTGTAAATCATGGGGGTATGTTAGTTTTTCTGCAAAACAGAGCATTTTTAGCAGAAAATGGATGGCAAGACAAAGCTATCAGTATTGGTTGTCAAATTTTCTTTTAATGGTTTTGCATTTTAGGGGGAGAAGTATTATTGTCAGAAAATCCAAAAACATTTGAAAATTTGAAAAGCCAAAAACATGATAAAATTCAAAAATTGAGTTTTTGTGTAAAAAGAGGAAATGATAGTACATCAGTAGATAGTTACAGTACGCTAAAGAATTGGAAAGTTTAAATGTGTTAAACGATCTCACCGTGGATGTGTCGGTAGATTTTTATACATTTAGTAAACTTTTTCGGGATATAAACCTAAATTCAAACTTACCTATTTCGTGGGGAACACTACTTGAATATATAGGTAACCCCTGAAATCTCGTTTGATAGGTCCCTCTTTCTGAGATACTAGGTCTTTATACTCAGTGATATCTGGGGTATTATCCCGGGACTTCTGATTTTGCGGAAGCAATGGCCTAGTCCCCGGAGAATACTTTCTGCTTGCTTGAAACATAGCGCAGCCCTCAACAAATTGATGAAACAATAAAATTGATAGTCATTGCTGTTGAAACAAAAGATCCTCTAAAGGGGACACACCTAAAGACAAACCTGAGTTCTCTGCTGAACGAAAGTTCTGACCTGAACTCTTATGGTTTCATAATTTATTCCCCTTACAGATATCATATAGGTATACTCACCTGTAAGACCGAATATTGGGATCTGGATACGGGAGTATATTCAAGAGGTGGGACACATGAATGAGTTTAAGTTCTTAATACACCTAATTCGTATCCTGAATCAGTTGAAATTTGTGTGAAAATTTAAGTGGATCAGTATATCGACAATCTAAGTGAATTGTTTAATTCTTAATGTGTAACTAAGCTCAACGGTACTTGTGACTTGTCAAAAACTGATATGATCCTCTGACGCATACTCAAACAAAAATATTGTCTGTAAATATGTTTGTACATATTTCTTTACTGCTTTATATTTTCAAAAAAATACAAAAAGATTTTTGATTCTAATTTATTTTCGACAACCGATGTCTGAAATGCTGAATTTCAAAATCTAAGTATGCTGATTGTGTTTCTGAAAATAAAACAAGTTCATTAATTTGAAACTTGAAGTTTTTAAAATCAAAAATCAAAAACAGTTTGTGATATCTCCAAGGTCATTAAGTTGGACTTGGATGATTAACTGTGAGGGAGTTGGATTCTTTAATGCTGCTAAATCATTTAGTTTGTTGATAGGGGGAGTTGATTAGAGAATTTGATTGATGATATGAAAACATTGTATTTATAGATGTTTGAGTGATTGCAGATAGTCCAGATTACGATCCCAAGAGCAGAATCTAAGGGGGAGTCTGAAGACAAGCTTGAAGCAAGGAGGAGCTTGTAGATGGATAGCTAGGTGTCGATCCCAAAGCACGGAAGCTTGACGAAAGGGGGAGCCTGAAGCTGATGGAAGAAGAGAAGGATTGATGGATGCTTATAATCTTACAATTTGGATGAGAAGGCAGAATGATCAAGACTGAAGATGTGTCATGCTGAACACTAGACACTGAAGACTTCGTCAATATCCGAGGGGGAGTCTGTTAGTGCACTACGTCTATTGACTTCGTCTTGTGTCATGTAATAGGATAGAATAGGATTATCAGTGCCCAAGGTTCGAGAAACAGATTTTCAGGATTTAAGGAGGTGATTCCGCTCGTAACTGCACAAGATCATTTCGAACGAAATCGGAACTTTCTGATTCCGCTCGAAACCACCCTTGACCATTTGGAGCGAAATCAGCCTACTATATATAGGGCACTTGTCATTTCATTTGGTACACGACTTCTGAATCTGTAACGAAGTGCTGCCAAAGTTTGTCCAGGTTGTAATCAGTGTTATTATCAATATAAGTGACAAATTAAATAGTATCAAGCTGTTTCTACGTCCGGTTCACTGATTCCGCCTTTGATTCGGATATAAAGCTCTTCTGAATGACTCAGTCGGGTCCTACAACGATCCTACATCCAAAAGCTGAAGTTCGAAAACAATATGACAATCAGAGATTACCAACAGCGAAAAATCAGCAAAATCACACTAAACCAAAAGGAAAATCGACAACTCAAGGTCGAAAGGAACAAAACCAAAGAAAGAATCAAAAGTTGAACTTTGTGAAGTCGAAGGGAACCGATAAACTTGAAACATTTGAAAACAAATCTAACGTGGATTGTGTTAATCAAGTTAAAATTTTGAAAAGATATGGTCAAAACAATTCAGGACCTAATACCTCGAAATCACAAAGTTCATCAACGAGAAATCAACATGATACTTTGGGGTTTGCTGAACGAAGATCATGTTTCGAGTATGGTGAATGTGGACATATCATTCGAAATTGTCTATATCTTCATAAGTTAAAGGCTAAAGCTGATGTTCCCCATGAGCAAAGTTACCAAAAGCGATATGTTTATCGAAAACAAGATCCACGTCTTGTGAAAGAACATGAAAAGAAACAGAAACGCAAACAAATCAAGGTAATTGAAAAGGCTCTTAAAACCGATATGGGTCAAAAACAACATGTTTCAGTTACACCAGAGATTTCAAAAACTTCAAACAATCATAAAGTTAAAATTTCAAACAATCAAACTGGTAAAACTCAACAGACTTGGAAACCTGAATTGGTCACAAATTCAGGGGGAGCATCACCATTTCCAAACCATCGCGAAGTTGAAATAACTTTTGTCGATGAAAATGGAAGATCCAAGTCCACGAAGGCTTGGGTCCCCATCTCCAACTGATCATGTGAGTACATGTGCATGGTGTTCCAGGAGGAACTATCAGTAGTCTTTGGATTGTTGATAGTGGGGCATCCAGGCACATGACCGGCGACATGAAACTTCTCTACGACGTCAAATCTATTAGAGGAGGTTACGTTGCTTTTGTTGGAGATAAAGGCGGATATATTACTGGTAAAGGAATGGTATCCAACGGGGTTGTGAGTTTTGATAAGATCAACTTTGTGCAACAACTTGATCACAATCTTCTCAGTGTTTCTCAAATCTGTGATAAGAAGTTTTCGGTGCACTTTGATGCAAATGGATGTTATGTGCTGAAGCCCGGTTTCAAGATTCCCAAAGACTGGATTCTCTTATCTGCTCCAAGGATTAATGATTTATATGTCCTTGATATGAGCCAAGCAATTACAACGTCTGCATAAGTAACCTGTTTTGTTTCTAAAGCCACAGAAAAGGAATCAATCTCTTGGCATAGGTGGATGGGACACATTCACTTAAGGAAAATGAATCATCTGGTGAAGAATGAGTTAGTGAATAGTGTTCCAGTTAAAAACTTTCATCTGTAAGACGTATGTGTTTCTTGCCGAAAAGGAAAGCAAAGTAAGAAATCGCACCCGATAAAGAAGATCAACACCGTGGTTGTGCCGTTTGAACGCTTGCACATGGATTTTTTCGGTCCTGTCAAGCATAAAAGCGTTAGCAATAACTCGTATTGCCTTGTGGTGACAGATGATTATTCAAGATTTTCTTGGGTGGCGTTTATGGCACACAAGAGTGAAACTTTCGAAATTATCAAAAACTTGATCACTTCGATTGAGAATTTGTATACTTCGAAAGTGAGACGCATACGCAGCGACAATGGAACTGAGTTTAAGAATCATGCTATGGAGGAGTTCTGTAGATCCAAAAGTATTCTTCATGAATTCAGTGCTAGATACACTCCTCAACAAAATGGCGTCACGGAGCGTAAGAATAGAACATTGATCGAAATTGCAAGGACTATGTTAGTAGAGTCACAGTTGCCCATTCCCTTCTGGAGTGAAGCTATGGCCTCTGCATGCTACACGTTGAACTGAGTCCTTACAGTGAAAAGACACAATAAGACATGCTTTGAGCTACTGCACAAACGGAAACCAGACTTACAATTTCTTGAACCGTTTGGGGCTCCTTGCATTATGATCGTTCCAGATGGAAAGTTTGGGGCAAAAGCAATTGAGGGATACTTTCTTGGGTATGCCACCCCGAATTTAAGAGTTTGGAATCTTGATAGTAAAAGGATCAAGGAAAGGTCTGAAGTCAGAGTACAAAGGCACACATTGCCAGTCAGATGCTCGGGTCAGCCATGGATGTTTGAGTACGATGACTTTTTCAATTCGATCAATATTAAAGAAGAAGTAGTGGATGCTGCGGCACATATGTTTTTCGAGAGTGACAACGCAACAGATTCACCGTTGGTTCGTCCAATTATTGTCAACAATCAAGAATCATCTTCAGTTAACAATAATACTCTCGATAATGAGGATTTTCACGATGCTGCTGAACTGAATGAATCTTCAGAGGATGATAAATTTCTCGATGCAGACCAAGAAGTTCCTGCAATAGTTGTGCATGGTACTTCTGAGGCTACACTTCCAGTGGACTATCCTAAAACAGCTGAAGCTACTGCATCATCCTCTTCGCTAGTTCAGGGTATTGATTTGGTTGTTGATCTCAACTTCAACAATCTGGGTATAAATGTTCCAGTTCCGGATAATCCAGAAACAAGAATCCATAATACCCATCCTCAACAAAACATCATTGGTAATGTTCAAAGTGGCGTGCAGACGAGGAATCAATTAAGAAACAACAACAATGAGGGCTTGTATGCAGCAATTAGAGAATCGGGTTTGCAAAATGATTGGTCCTTCGCGTCTTATGTCTCACAAGAAGAACCAAGGTCTTGGAAAGAAGTGATAAAGGATAATTCTTGGGTGGAAGCTATGCAGGAGGAACTGCAGCAATTCCAGAAGCTTGGTGTCTAGAAACTGGTTGAGAAACATGAGAATTACAAGAAGATTGGCACCCGTTGGGTTTTCAAATGCAAAAAGGATGACCGTGGAGTAGTCGTTCGAAACAAGGAGAGATTAGTTGTTCAAGGGTTTCGTCAGGTAGAAGGGATAGACTACTACAAAGTTTATGCACCAGTTGCACGTCTTGAAGCCATTCAGATTTTTCTAGCCTATGCTTCCTTCAAAGGATTCAAGGTTTACCAAATGGACGTGAAAAGTGCATTCCTATATGGTGTGGTTGAAGAAAAGGTGTATGTCGAACAACCTCCGGGTTTTGAAGATCCTATTCCTATATGGTGTGGTTGAAGAAAAGGTGTATGTCGAACAACCTCCGGGTTTTGAAGATCCTATTCATCCTGATCGGGTTTGGTCGCTCAACAAAGCTCTCTACGGATTACGTCAAGCACCGAGAGCTTGGTATGCAACCTTATCTAACTATCTGCTGGAGAATGGTTTTCGCCGAGGTCTTTTCGATTGCACGCTTTTTATCAAAGAAAAGGATGGAGATCTTCTATTGGTTCAGGTATACGTAGATGATATTATCTTTGGTTCAACTAACGATGTTTTGTGTAGGGACTTCGAGTGTGTTATGCAGGAGAAATTCTAGATGAGCGTCATGGGGGAAATGAACTTCTTTTTGGGCCTACAAATTCAACAAACGGAGTCTGGGATATTCATCCATCAGACTAAATATGTCGGTGACATCTTGAGCCGGTTCCAGATGTCCGAAGCGACGCCCATTGGTACCCCACTTCCATAGAATCACGGGTTTACTCCGGACTTGAAGGGTGAAAGCATTAACTCTTCACTTTACCGCGCAATGATCGGATCTCTTATGTATCTCACAGCCTCGAGGCCCGACATAATGTATCTACGTGCCTGCTCGCCCGATATCAAGCCAACCCGAAGGCCTCACATCTAGCAGCTGTAAAAAGGATTTTCCGCTATTTAAAGGGTTGCCCGGACACCGGTCTCTGGTACCCTAGGGATGATAGCTTCGACTTGATCGCGTTTAGTGATTCTGATTTTGGTGGCTGCAAAATCGACAGCAAATCCACAACGGCTGGATGTCAGTTTTTAGGAAATCGCCTGGTCACATGACAATGCAAGAAGCAGACTTGTGTCGCTATATCAACTTGTGAAGCCGAGTACATTGCTGCTTCAAGTTGTTGCTCCCAAGTTCTGTGGATCCAACAGCAAATGCGTGACTACGGTTTTGAATTCCTATCTACTCCTATTTTCGTTGATAATTTTGTTGCCTTACGGATCACTAGAAATCCTGTGCAACATTCAAAGACCAAACACATCGAGATCAAATATCACTTCATATGTGATTGTTTTGATAAAAAAATACTTATCGATGTTGTTAAGGTCCACACCGATAACCAACGTGCCGACCTTTTTACCAAAGCATTTGACAAATCACAATTTGACTTTTTACTAATGGTAAACGGCATTAAGGTCACGAAAGAGTAAAACCGACATCAGAAAATCATTTTTGTAAATATTTATTTGTGTTTTTAATTTCTCGTACTTTTTGCATTTTAGGGGGAGTAATTTCAAAAATACAAAAACATTAAAAAAATTCAAAAATACAAAAACATCGAAAAATTTCAAAAACACAAAAACAATAGAAAAACAAAAATGAGTTTCCTGGTGAGCAAAGGTGAAAATGATAGTACGTTAGTGGTCTGTCAAAACCTCTTTGAACTTAAAATGAAAAACGATACGTAGCTCTATATAAGATGCATCGGTAGGCTCACAATCATTTTAAAATGTGCAGGGTGATATAAACCTAAATCGACTGAAGACCGTGTGGGAACCACTCATTAGCATATGGTCTTGGTACCGAAATTTCGTTTGATAGATTGTCGAGGTTCTGAGATACGTGGTCTTTATGTTGTTTATCATCTGGGTATCATGGTTGTTTCTTTTACTGAAAACAACAGGGACGCAAGTCTAGAACTTCCATGATACGATACATACGTGTACATATCATACAAACATGTATATAATACATGATGCATACGATCATCAATAAGTGATAAAATATCACATCCCCCCCGAATAAGTGATTCTAAATCACATCTATCATCCGAGAGTCAAGTTTGTCTCTATTTCGGTAGGATGGTACTTACCTGTTCACGGACTTGCTCTCGTGCCCTGCATACATCGAATATCAAGTTCCACATTAATAAATGATCTTATCACATAGGGCTTGTATTCATCCTCGAATAAGTGAGTATCTCACATCATATACGTTGAAAACAAATGATAAATGGTATACTCACCAGTAAGATGAACTCTCGTGCATACCTTGATACGGGAATGTGTCGTGTGTGGATGAACATCGGTCGGTAAGTATAAATCATATCTTAATCGTATCCCATAACTGCGAGTACATCTGATTGTTGAGTTTAAGTGGACAACAATACCGATAATCGTTATAGGATGCTTATGTAAATGTTAACTAATTGAACAACAAGAGCGTTTTGGCATGACGTACACTAATATGATTCTCTTACCCTCGAAACTCGCAAAAAGAATGTGTGTAAATATTTATTTACATTTTTCCGTTTCTGCATCTCTGTATATATTTATTTACTACTTTCCGTCTTTACATTTGAAATATTCAAAACTACACGTTTAGCTCTGTTGTATGTGCAGATGCGGCATCTAAACTAGCTAAAGGCGAAGAGAACGTGTTAGATGACAAGTTTTGGAATGAAGACACGATATGGATGCAATCAAAGGATCAAGATGATCGAGTTGCAACTGACCACTCATCAACACCACAAGGATCTAAAATTTGAAGATCAATGTCTCACAAGCAACGTACAAGGAGGAGTTTGCTGATACACCTCCTGACAGTGACAAGTGACGACATCTGAAGATCCGACAAAGTGGAGAATGAACCTCACTAGCAGCATCCAAGGGGGAGTTTGTTGAAGCATTTTATGTGGATGCGACTCGGTTCGGTTCGACAGCTTTGCAAAGTGAAGACCGAGGTCAAGATATTCTCCTATCTTGACCCGGTATGACGTCTTTTACGTGTTTAATGTAAAAAATCTGCGCATGTGCAGTTTGTTAAGTGTGTGAGTGTATTATTTGCTGATTATTCATGTTCTGCAAGATTGTATCTGCATGCAGCCAAACCCACGAAAGACTTCATGTTACGTCCATGCCATGCAACTAGCGAAGAACCATGCAATTGAGCCTGATGGTCTGTCATTGGGCCTGGTCTTTCATCAATAACCACGAAGAACTTCACCAACGAAGAACCATGCAGGTGACAACTCACGAAGAATGTTCTTCTCCTGTTAGTGTTTCGTGAGTTGGGTTTGGACGAAAGACTTCTTCTTTCTTGGGCCATGCTAGACGAAAAACCAAATATGTATTGGGCCTGGGTTTTCGTAGGGTTAAGAGGCCCAGTATGTCTTTCGTTGGGTGTGCCGTTTCGTATAATGGTGCCTACGTCGCCGTTTCGCAACAGATTACAAGTCATACAAAAATTGGTTATAGGGCATGTGATTCACAAAGTAAAGAAATTGTTAGCCTCATGAACTTGTGTCGTACATCCTAAACAATAATCAAACATAAAGAACATGTCTTAGATTCTCTGTTCAAGGATTCAATGTGAGCGAAACTTGCGGATTCGAATTAGTGTTGATTTTTGACGAAATAAAGGACCCATTAGACTCGGGAATTAGTGGAATGATGATCGGGCGATTAACTTGGGTGAATCGGATGAGACTGGGACGGTTTTGATTGTCGTCGCGATGTCGGATGGTTGGCCGGAATCTGGTAATCGGAAAAACGGAGGGGATGAATTAGTCTTCACAGTTTGTTTTTTTTAAGAAATTGCAATATGGTCCCTTATTTATAGAATACTTACTATTTGTAGTTTATTTGAAAAAAACTAATTTTAAAAGAAGTAAAATGACTAAAAAGCCCTCACATGCAAAGCATGTGAGATAACTTAACTGAGTTTTTGGACGACGTTAGTTGTAAAGGTTACAGAATGTAACAAAACATGAACAAAAAAGTTGGGTTTTGCTGATTTTATAGTAAAAAGTATAAAGTGTAGTTTAGGTGTAACATATAAAGGTTGATTTATGCAACTTAGTCATTTATAAATAAAACACCATAGATTACATAAAACACTGTAGTTACAACTATAACAAACCTCAAAGCAAATATATTATACATCATACGTGCAAAGATAAAACTAAAAATAAACCCATTTTAACCCACTTAAAAAGATTTGTTTTTTTTTGTTTTTTTATATAACAATACTTACTCAAATTAAAGATAAAAATATGTTATGTGGCTATACCTGTTTTAGGTGTTGCTTATCTTTTGAACAGAATTTGTTGGTGGCTGTGAATCGTTGGTGAGCCATTGCTTTGATGTGTTACGAGGAATTGGAGTTGCTCAACTAATATTAGGCAGTGATGATTACGTTTTTTTTTATATTTTAGGCGTTTGAGATGACTTTTAACAAGCATCCACGCCTATTTGTGGTGGTTATGTAACTATACATGTTCTTAGTGTTGCTTATATTTTGAGCTGAATTTGTTGGTGGCTATGAACCGTTGGTAAGCTATTGGTTTGATGTGTTACGAGGGATTGGAGTCGGCTAAACTAATATTAGGTAGTGATGATTACAGTTTTTATTTTTTTTTAATTTTTTTTTATTTTTTGCATTTGAGATGACTTTTAACAAGCACCCACGCCTACAACAACCCCGTCGATAATCCACTGCCACCACCGTTTCCACTACCCACCGCCACCATCACCTCCGTCTCCACCGTTGTCGATGCTGCCTCTACCGTCTCCACCGTTGTCGATGCTGCCTCTCCACCTAGACACCGCCTCATAGTCATTCTAACCCCACCGTCGCCACTAGCCACCACAAGAAATATAAAGCGAGTGATCATGTATGCTACCTTTTTTAAAACGATTTCATTTTGGCTAGAATCCATTTTAACCGGACTAAATTGATAAGTTTTTTTGAAGCACCTGGTTTTGAGGCGAACTCATTTTAATAAAAAGAGTAAATTACAAAAATCGTCCTTTATGTATATCACTTATTGCAAACTGTGTCATTTGTCTTCAGTAATTACAGAAAACATACTCTATGTTTACAAACCCTTGCACGTTATGTCCTTTAACCCTAACTCAGTTAGTTTTTATGGTTAAATCTGACCAAGTGAAACCTACATGAGGGTATTTTGGTCATTTTACCATATTTACTTAAAACAAATCCCCTCTTTTTAACTTCGGCCCAACCTCCCCCTCTCTTTCTAAATCCACTCTCTCTAACTTTTTCCCCCACCAGCTACCACCAATTCTTGCCACCATCACCTCCTGTAACCACCACCAAAACCACTAAGTCCGGCGACCACTTAACAACAACAATCCGACAACCACCACAAGAACCCATCAAATTTACGCATCAAAAGTAAAGGTTGCGCCTCATTTCTTCGATTTGTAGACCTGTACTTTTGTCATCGTGACTATAAAAATTACCACAACCTTTACCTTACAGTGGTGGTACAGAAATGGACGACTTCCTGAAAGATTTTGATGCTCTAGCAAAACATCTGTCGGAAGCGGCGTTGAAGAAGTGGCGTAACGCCATCTCACTCGTCAAAAACCATCGCCGGAGAAGCGGCGGCGACCTAGAAGCACTGTGTCACCCTTGACCAGAAACACCGCTACCCCGATTACAGATGCCAGCGACATTTCTCCGATGGTTATTTTCAAAAGTCAAAATTCAAAAGTCAAAAGTGATCCAAATTGAAGTATGCATACCTATATTCCATCGAAGGAATCACCACTCCATCCTAGAGTTTTATCAGAAGCCATCACAGAGAACAAAATTAGGATAAATATCATTTCACAAACGCTAAACCCTCACAACCACTACCATCCACCATCACCTAACTTCCTGCCCATCTGAACCACCACCTGCAGTTGGAACCCTAAAACATTATCGGCTGCCAGCGCTCACAACCACTACCACCCACTGTCACCTAACATGCCGCCCACCTGAACCATCCTAACGTCGTCAATACGGTAACTGTGGGTCGTCGTCAGCACTCGCGGGTGAGTCAACAGCCGTGGTCACCTGAAACCACCAGCCGAACCATCATAAGTTAAAGAGAGAGATCGAGAGAGAGAGTTGAAATAGAGAAATAGATAAGAGACAGCTAGTGATGATGTTGATAGTGGTGCAGGGGAGTGGCAGGTTGAAATAGAGAAAGAGATAATTAGAGTAAAATGACTAAAATACCCTCATGTGAGGTCCACTAGGTCAAATTTAACCATAAAAAATAACTGAGTTAAGGCTAAAGAACATCATTTGCAAGGGTTTGCAAACATCGAGTACGTTTTTTGTACTTTTTGAAAATAAATGACACAGTTTGCAACAAGTGACATACATAAAGGACGATTTTTGTAATTTACTCTAATAAAAAATCACCATCCTAGAACCCTGAATCGCACAACGTAAGACCCTATTAAGCTTTTTCTCTTAATCCATCGAATGACCTAAAAAAACATATAAACAGATAATTAAAAACAAATTCCCACTATAAGAACACATAGGTAATCTTGCTCCCTCTTCGTTGTTGGCACAAATTACGGGAGAGGGGTTAGATGACGTTAGAGGGAATTGGGTATAAAATCAATTTTAATTTTATTTATTTAGGTTAATATAATAAGCACAATTGCTATTATACCTTTAAAACTATTAATTTACACAATTAATACTAAAAGACTGATATGTAATCAATACCATCCTTTGATTAAAAAAATTTAGATGGCCAAGATCTGTTCTCATTGTTTACGCTTAACATGGTTTGTACCGGATCACAACAACTCGGATCACTTTAGTCTTTAGTTATAGTTGACGCAAGGTTAAATGATATTAGGGTTTACCAATAGGGTGGTGGTCTATTGGCAAATCCTTTAAACATCTTACGAGATGGAGGTCTTGTGTTCAAATCCCACAGACAATAAGGTAAAAAAGAAATTTTCTGTAAAAAAATGATATTAGGGTTTAAAAGTTGTTAAAAAACAAAAGTGGTATGAATTTAATTTTTTTTTTCAAAAGCACTATATGGTATTTAGGTGTAAACCAATTGTTAATAAATCTATATCTATACTATATAATAAAAGAAACCACTTAAGAGACACATGACGCACTATGAGAGAAAATCGATTATTGATAATATTAAATTTAAAATTTGTAGAAGATATTTGGGTTGGGATGATTTTTTTAAACTAAATTGGGATATAATCTCATTGATTGTATCATATTATATTTATGTTCAATTAAAACTTAAGTTTACCGATAATATTATATTATTTAATTAATTTCAACATTTGAAGACTTAATAATTTTTTTTCTTTGACACTTGAAACTTAATCAGTTCTAAATGTATTAAGTCATAATGAACATACGGATGTATATGTGATTAAACAATATATAATATATTCTATTAACAGGTTACATATGTATAAAATAACTTAAAAAGTAACTTAATATTAAGATTTATTTTTTATTACTCTTATTCAAAATAACGGTTTTAAAAATATAACTTTTTTTTATTATTTGATATATAAAATTATATTTATTCAACTCGTGCAATAAAGAGGTTTTTAAAGATATATTGTTTTATTATTTAGTATAAAAAAATTATTTATTCAACCCGTGTAATACACGGGGTTATAACCTAGTAAATAGATATTTTATTGTGTTGTTTAATCATAGTCTTATCTTGTCATGGTTCGCTCTCATGTCTGTGTTTATAATTTTAGTAGAGCCCAGTGCTAACTTATACAATTAAAGCAATATTACAAGTCATATATAAGTAATACTAGTCTTAAAATTGTCATCAAAAAACAACTTGTTCAAATAATGAGAAGCAGTTTAATCGCTTGTTGTGCTTTCAATCTAAAAATAAAGAAGTCAAAAAGGATGTAAATGGATACTCGATTTTGTTTAAAACTACATAAAAACAAAAACAACAATCAAATGTGGATCCACAGTCCAGCACCCATGTATTATAAAAACAAGCCCAATTAGACGGCCCAAACTGAAAATTTGATGACAAATCAAATAATCAGATAAATCTAGCTGTTGAAAAACCCTAGAAATTGATATCATCAAAATGTCAGACAACATACCGATTGAAATTCAGGAGGACATATTGAAAAGGCTTCCTGTGAAATCGCTGATTCTATTCCGATCCGTTTCCAAGTCATGGAAGTCTCTCATTGACAGCTCTCATTTCATTGCTGATTACAGCGGAGGACAGCTGCACCTGCAAGAGCAACATCTATTTGTGAGGTATGAAAATAAGGTTGGTATAAATGATGAGCGAAAATACGATTCAATTGTTGATGACGATAGTTTCCCCCACCGTAGAGTTTCCTTTACTCTTCCTCGATGTGTTAAGATGCTTATTAGTTCTCAAAATGTCGGCAGCTCTCACGGCCTGATGTGTTTGTACAGCCGTTATTTTGAGGACTTTGGTGTTCGTAGGGACGTGGCTGTTGTTTGGAATGTATTAATTGGTAAAGCAGTTGCTGTTGCTGTGCCTAATGTGGGAGATGTTGTTATTAGTAGTATGTATGCAACTACTCTAGGTTTTGGGGTTTGTCCTGACACGTTGGACCCTAAGATTGTCAAGATCAATTATGTTAAAACCTACAGGTGGACTGGTGATATCGAAAGTATAACTTCCATCCCTCATCAGGTTGAGGTTTTTACGCTTAGCACGGGGGCTTGGAGAAGTCCATATGGCAGCAGCAGCAATCTTCCTCGTAAATCAATTCAGTTTTTGTACTATAAGAACATAGTTATAGATGGAGTTTTATATTGGGTTGCTACTGATACAATTAAGACAGATGCTGGAACTGAGTCTTATAGTCTGATTGTTTCGTTTGATTTGACAAGTGAAGAGTTTGAAGAAATATACCTCCCACCTCGTTTAGCAGACTACCAAGGTGAGTATAGCTTGTCCGTGTCTAAGCAATGGGAGTCGCTAGTTGTGCTTGAACGCAATGCGGTTGGAGATGCTTCCATTGTATGGGGGATTGATGATGATGGTGATGGTGCTCCAGAAAGAAGCTTTACAAAGCTATTCACTATTAACACACCACATGCATCATTACTAGCAGTACATGCATTTAGGAAGAGTGGTGAAGCTATAATTGTAATTGTAGACGATGATTGTGAATCATTTGATGATGATATATCACTTGTTCTTTATGAACCCTTCTCAAAACACATCACTAATCTTGGGATAAAGGGAACAGAGCATGTTCCATCTTTTATGTGTTACTACATGGAAACATTACTTCTGCTAGATCAGCCAAATGATATTATTTATGACAAAGGTGAGAAGACAAGGCTTGAAGCATACATGCAAAGGACTTGATTTCATGATGATATTGATTTCTAACGTACCTCACTTGGCATTTGGTATGCGTTTCAACTTTCAATTACCCCGTATTTCATGTAACGAGTTTCAGTTTTTCTAGGTTGTTATATGTCAGTTTTCAGTTCAACATGTCTATTGCATGTACCTAGCACCTCTAAAAGTAAATCTCCATGAACTTGGTAGTATGTAAGATTGATGGAAAGAAAAACATATGTTTGTTAATTGTTAGTGTTTAACATGCAGATAGAGTAGTATATCATTTCTATTATCATCTGTGTTTATTTCTTCTTCCAGAGCCAAGCCAAGACTGACAATTCTCATATTGTTGTTTTCTTTTCGTGATTATGTTGTGCATTGAGTAGTATTTATCAGTTGTTACAAGCTATGTGACTGATGCATTTACGATGAAGATAAGGTTTAGCAGCATCTTGCTCATTATGATGAAGATAATGTTATTATCATTCGTCTTGACATTGACTGTTAGGAGTCTTGATTTCAAATATGTTGGAAGCTTGAATGTCTTTCTTGACGATCTTGTTTTATTCCTACTTCAATTAATGTTATAATAATAGCTACTAAAGTTGCTATTATATGTTCTGTTGCAAAATGGTTATTTGGGTTAGGTCAACACAGTAAATGCATAATCCGGAAATTCTTTGGATTTGAGCCAAGATGGCAATAATGTGCCGTTAACTTGAGCTATTTTAGGAATTAGGATGAAGCAACATTCTTTATTTCGTAAT
This sequence comes from Helianthus tuberosus, assembly GCA_030545235.1. Lineage (NCBI taxonomy): Eukaryota > Viridiplantae > Streptophyta > Magnoliopsida > Asterales > Asteraceae > Helianthus > Helianthus tuberosus. The sequence continues at coordinate 3,135,522 of CM060450.1, read as the reverse complement.
AACTCAAGTTTAGGACATGGTTTTGTTATTTGCATCATGTCATTTTTAATAGTTAAAAACACTTTGTCGTCATCCTACACATATCGAAATTCATCATACACTTTATCTTACATATCCTTCACCGTAAATTGTGTTGGTTTTGAAAGTGTATATTTTGTTTGACGTTGCGGAGCACATCTTCAGTTTGATGAAGTTTCGGGGAAGTTAGTGGAACTTCACGAACACTACTTTTTAACAGCTTCCATATCTCGATTAGCCAGTTTTTCTGTATTTAATTGTCGGTTACATCAATATCTCGGTTAGCCAGTTTTTCTGTATATGTTAGGAATTACTCACTAAATATTGATTTTAAATTCCAAGTCTTGGTGTCATTTGTGGTGTTCATAGGGATTTAGCGTCAAAGTGCATTTTCTTAAACTTTAGGCCACTATTTTGCATAACTCCAGGACTAGCTGCCATGGACCATTGTTGAATACATGATCAACGTCACTGTTGACTTTTGACCTCGATCAGCATTGACTACGTTAGTTACTTCCCTCTAACTTCACACGTAGACAGTCACTACACTCCAAAGAAATACAACCCATGCGGATCGCTGACTTGGCCAAACACAATATTGCTGACTTAGACTCTTGCATTAGATTCCGGATCACTGACCCGACTTGTTGACTTTTGTGGGTCAAAGCCAAATTAATTCAGTTGATATACAAATTACCACCTGAATTTGAGGCAAAGACAGTCTTGATTCGTGGAATTTGGTTAAATCTAGATATTGACTTCTTCCAAACATTGACAACAACATTTAGTCTATTATCACATATCTTTGACCTTCATTTCAAGAGGCTTTACCATACTATGATACCTTTGAGACTAGGACCCTTTTGTTGACTTTTACTTTCATTCTCAGCATTTGACTATGAAAAGCCCTTGTAATCATCATCTTCAATTCATAGTAAACAACATTTTGAAATATATCCAGGACTATTTTGCATAACTCCAGGACTAGCTGCCATGGACCATTGTTGAATACATGATCAACGTCACTGTTGACTTTTGACCTCGGTCAGCATTGACTACGTTAGTTACTTCCCTCTAACTTCACACGTAGACAGTCACTACACTCCAAAGAAATACAACCCATGCGGATCGCTGACTTGGCCAAACACAATATTGCTGACTTAGACTCTTGCATTAGATTCCGGATCACTGACCCGACTTGTTGACTTTTGTGGGTCAAAGCCAAATTAATTCAGTTGATATACAAATTACCACCTGAATTTGAGGCAAAGACAGTCTTGATTCGTGGAATTTGGTTAAATCTAGATATTGACTTCTTCCAAACATTGACAACAACATTTAGTCTATTATCACATATCTTTGACCTTCATTTCAAGAGGCTTTACCATACTATGATACCTTTGAGACTAGGACCCTTTTGTTGACTTTTACTTTCATTCTCAGCATTTGACTATGAAAAGCCCTTGTAATCATCATCTTCAATTCATAGTAAACAACATTTTGAAATATATCCATCCACCCACCCCCTCCAACACCCCTACCCCTTATTATATCTCCATCCCACATTACCAATTGATAAGACTTAATCTTCTATTCAGCAGGTAGTATGGATATATAATCTCACTGCATGCATATATCACTGACCTCTGTTTATTTGAAACTCCCAAGCGTTCTTGACTTATATGATATATCTCAGGGTTAGTTACTTTGCATAAGTTATTTAAGGTTTAATTTTAAATTATTTTATCACAAGTCATTGTGTTGAACATAAGGTTTAGTATTGTGGTTAAAACTCCCAAACAAGGCTTGCACATGATCTCACAAGTAGTGGCAGAGCCACATGTAAGGGTGGGGGCGCCTCCCCTAAAAAAAAATTAGGGTCTGTTTGGTATGGGGTAATGGAATGGACGAAGGAATGTAATTAGACCTGGCAAACGGGTCGGGTTGGGTCGGGTCGGGTCATGGGTCAACACGGGTTCGGGTCAAAACGGGTCAATTAAAAAAAGGGTTGTTTTGGTTCGGGTCAAAACGGGTTCGGGTCGAAACGGGTTCGGGTCGGAACGGGTTTCGGGTCGGAACGGGTTTCGGGTCAGAACGGGTTTCGGGTCGGGTCGGGTTAGTTAAAAAAAATGTTTTTTAAGAGATTGTACATCAAGGGGCAATTTTGTCGGGTTAAAACGGGTCCGGATTGGTTCGGGTTGAGAATGGGTTCGGGTCGGGACGGGTTTGGGTCAAAAAAGTGGGCTTCTTCAGTGCAGCCTCTCCGGCGGTACAACAATATTTCCGACCCTCGTTGACCATGCCATTGTGCCTACAAGCACTTAAAACCCCACTGAATGTAATGGAATTGGGCATTAGAGTTCCTTCATCAACCATCCGTCTTAAGTATTCTAAAGCTGCCAGAGCCTGCCCATGCATTGCAAATCCAAGAATCATGGTGTTCCATGATGTCACATCACGTTTTTCCATTCTTTCAAATACGATTTTAGCATTTTCTAACGATCCACATTTACAGTACATTTCTAACAAATAATTGTTGACCAAAACGTCATCAGCCACTTGAAACGGTACGGGTCGAAACGGTACGGGTCGAAACGGTTCGCGTCGAAACGGTACGAAACTCGTCCCGACCCGAAACTCGTCTCGTGCGGAAAGTCGTGTCGGCCCAAAATCCATTGTGATCCGAAACGGCTCGATTCGAAACGGTACGGGTTGAAACGGTACGGGTCGAAACGGTTCGCGTCGAAACGGTTCGATTCGAAACGGTACTGATGCGAACCGGTTCAATTCGAAACGGTACGGGTCGAAACGGTTCGCGTCGAAACGGTTCGATTCGAAACGATACTGATCCGAAACGGTTCGATTCGAAACGGTACGGGTCGAAACGGTTCGATTCGAAACGGTACGGGTCGAAACGGTACGGGTTGAAACGGTACTGGTCGAAACGGTACGGCTGGAAACGGTCGGTAATGGTTGAAATATCTTACCCAAACCAACCCATATAATTTTAAGACACTAACCCACATCGACCCATTTCTTTAATGTTGTCGACCCGCTTTGACCCGAAAAAAACAAGATGGAATTTCAAGTGACCCATTGTGACCCAATTAGTTAAAATATCTTATCCAAACCAACCCATATAATTTTAAAAGCAACCCAAATTGACCCATTTGAAAGGCTTTGGGTCAAGATTGCCCCCTCTAAATGTAATGGATGAGGTAATGGAATGGACAAGGGAATGCAATGGATCATTACCATTCCATGTCTTGTTTGGTTATCATGTGTGAATGGAATGAATTATTATTGTATATTGTTCGGTAGACAAGAAAAACGGAGTAATAAAATCAACGGTGAGTGGTGGTGTTGGTCGGTGGTAGTGATTGCGGGTGGTTATAGGCGTCGGTGGTTGGTGGTGGTAGTGGTGGGTTGTGGCGAAGGTGGTGGGTTGTGGTGTTGTTAATGAATGGTGCAAGAGGGGATGGAATGGAAAAAAAACATGGGGGGTGGAAGGAATGATTTTGATGGAATGGAATGCCTTTTGGAATGAGTGATTTCATTCCATTGACCAACCAAACACCCTGTTCTTCATTCCCCCGTAATCATTCATTCCATTCCACCTCTCATTCCTTCATACCAAACACTACCTTAGTGTATTTTGTATGTAAAAATCTCGATCGCGCCTTTTAAAATTTCACTTAAACTCCTCAATCACCCTTATTGGACTCGTCACTACTCATAAGTCTAGATGCATTTGTGATTTTAAATATTGATTTCACATCGGTATTGAAGCTTGAATTGCTTTATTGGTGAATTTTTTAGTTGTTAATCCTAAGATACTTGTTGGGCCAAGCCAAAATGGAAAAGAAACATTATAGACATTTTTTAACGGGTTAAATTACATTAAATCAATCGAAGACGGGGCTCGATCCCTTGACCTTAAATGAATTATCATTTATACAACTCTATCTACAACAATAAATGAATATCGATACAAGTACCGTGATAATCTGAACCAATCGATAGCGTTCGAACAACATCGGTGTCGGTACCGGTGTTCGTTTTTATCGTTTTCGGGCTATGTAAATCACGTCTTAATTTCTATATACCGAGTCGAGTGCATGTATCCATGGGCGAAGCTTTTAAGGGGCGGGAGGGGGCGGCCGACCCCCCGAACTTTCCGTTCAGTAGTTGATAGTATGTAGTTTTCGTATATAAATTTTTGGGTATATACGTTTTCGACCCCCCGGTTTTATAGAATTTTTTAGGTCTGGTGACTTCCGGCCCCCGGTCAGAAATCTCAAACTTCGCCACTGACTAGGCATAATGTCTATACACCAATTCAGGAGGGAACCCAATAAATATGGAAAAAAAAACCTACTAGGAATCGAACCCAGGACCATTTGGTCCTAAAGCATTTTCCCACCCTCAGAATACCACTAGGCTATAAAGCCATGGGCTGGTCTACAATTATATGGGCCGTTCAATACATACAATATTTGAATTCAAACAATTAGTTTAAGACTGAGAAATTCGTTTTAACTTTGTTTGGCTAATCGAGTTCTTGCATTTTACCAAAAGTTTCTTATTTGTTTACAGTTGTAAAATGAATGATTCAAGGTATGATGCAAGCTACCATCCTAAGGTTTTTGCTAACTATCTATTCCATTGATCTCGTCAATATATATGATGAAGACATGAACGCGATAAACACATATACATGTATTTAAGTTGGTTATTACATGCATGTATTCAGTTTTGTGTTATGAAAACCTATTATCATGTATGTATTCATTTTTGTGTTATGAAAATCTATTATTAAAGTTTAGAGAAAACCCTAGTTATATGGAATAATTTTTCATCGTTTTTAATAATTATATATCATACTAGAAAGTAAAAACACATGTTTCAAACAAAAATCATTGAAACTAAAAAAGTACATGTTTCAAACAAAAATGACGGAAACTAAAAAAAGTACAATCTTTAACTATTATAATCGTTACATTTATTCATTCTAGCTTTAGCTGAGTGGTAGAGACAGTTGCCTCTTGAAGAAAAAACCAGAGTTTAATATCTTGGCATGTGACTATTCTACACTACACTTTTTTTGAGCGGTAAGAATCTTTACTAGTTGAGAGAGAGATCTCATACCCTCCGAAACCAAGGGCTCTAACTCCACTCTAGCCAGACTATATTGTTTTAACCGGGTCCATGCTGACGTCAGAGTTGGAAAGACTTGGGTTCTCCTTGATGACTCCAGTAATCTTTGTTGCCCTTGTGTTCACGCAAGCCATGTAGTGCATTGGGTTTGGTCATGGGCGGCTTTGATGGTGTGCGGGGAGGACCTCCGCACAAGACCCATGATTTGGAGGGGCACACGATTTAAAAAAAAAATTCGATATATATATGTTATTTTTTTAGATAGTAAACACATACCAATTCTAATATAGGCCCATTTACAAATAATTTTTTATGGTTTAAAATTTAGCCCACTTGGCATTAGGTTTATTGAGCCCAATACTAATTTGATCTTTTTTTAATAATAATAAAACGTTACGGAAGGACACATTTTTTCAAGCTCGAACAAGGTACGTGAATTCTCAGAGACGCCTCGGGGTTTGGTCACTAACAACAAGCAACAAAACCAGTAACAACATATGCAAAAGAAAAATAGACTATTCTCTCCAACTGAGAGATTTATGTTTGGATTAATATTTAAACCACCAACAAACCACTAGCTTGATTTCTCTTAATATATTTTCGATACGACGTTGTTTGTTGGAGAAAACCTTCTTGTTCCAAGCTACCAAATGCGCCTAACACCAGTGGCGTAACTTAGTGTAAAGTGGGGGGTGCATCCGTCCTCCCGAATGTTTCGGTTAGAAGTGTAAAATTTTCTTTTTTTCGTCCGAAAATTTTAAAATTATATAGGATTGTCCCCCCAATTAATTTGTCTAAATATTTATACAATATATAAATTGGGTCCCATGACTTTCCGCCCCCTCAAAACTTTTGGTCAAGCTCCGCCACTGCATGTATCGTGTCGGTACTGTAATGAATCAAACCGTTAATGATCCAATGCCCGCGGTAACATACTCTCAGAACGCGTGGCCTAATAACTTGGAATGTTAATAAAATATACATAAACCTACCCTTTGAATAAAAAAAAGAACTTAGGTGGAAGCGACATGACGGTCATTGATTGGTCCACATGAATCAATAGAAATCAAACACTGTTTAACCTTCTTTCTTTAATATGGATATATATAGTGTGGTTTCTCCGCACTTCGCGGTGGAAACTCAATCAGTATCGATTCATTTCGTTATGATACCAGTACATGCTACTGCGAGAATGGATATATATATATAGTGTGGTTTCCCCGCGCTTCTGGTACCACACACAAGTATGTGAACTGAAAATAGAAAATGTAAAGACCTTGTTTCCACCTTAGCCGCGGACCACACTCACAAGATGTCTAAAAGTCGAAGACCACAGTGTTTACATATTTACCAAAATTAGTGTAGAATTTTGATTGTGTTTACACAACTTAGAATCCACATCACATAAGGCTTTGCCTCCATCCCCTATGTTTTGATGACTGTCTCTTGTCCATTTTTCCATTCTTATAGGACTGTTGTTCCACTCATTGTGAATCTGAAGACACAAAGTAACCTTATTTAAGTGTGTGTTTGGGATTGTTCCTTATTTAGTACGAAATGAGGAAGTGTGGTTGTTATTACATGGGAAATGCAAAGGATCTGACACTAACTACTGTTGCTGCCATCTGATCGATGAGATACGCTACCAGAAGTTGTAATAGGCCCGGAGTATGTTATTAGTCCTGCTAAGGAGAAACTTGCCTCTCCATCACCGCGTGCCACAACTGCGATATTATTTGAATCCATGTCATGGTGGTTAGGCGCAACGGGTGCTTCTAGCAGTGGGAAAAACAAACAATTAATACATGTTGTATAGAGTTATATGTCACGTCGTATAGACCTATACGACACGTATAGGCTTTAGTGAACATGATATGTTGCCAACTTTAGGGAAAAACAAACAAGATGCTCCTAGACGCCCCATATAGCACCATATACGTCGCGTATAGAGTTAGCCGCCAGACATAATTTGACAACATTCTATGAACATTCTGTAGGTACACTAGGGTACCCTATACACAATGTATAGCTCTTCTATACATAACGTATAAGGTTACCAAGGTGTGTTGATAACCAATTGAAGGGTTCTAATATCTCCATCTTTAACTAATCCGTATTTTATATATTTTATGACATCTATTATGTATTTTATTATTATATAAAAGAAGATTTGAGTTATTAACAATATAAAATATAGATTTATGTGTTTAAATTCTTATAAATGCAAATGCCTATTAAATGATATTAGGGTTAAAAAATTATTGTTAAAAACAAAAGTAATATGACTTTAATTTTTCTTCAAAACACTATGTGGCACGTAGGTAAAAAATTGTTATTAAATAAACTAGTGGGTTCCCCGTCCGCGCGATGCGGCGGGCATTCAACATTTGCAAAACGTGCGGTGAGATGCGGCAACTCGGTTTTGCACATCAAAACAACATAAAAATTAAAGCAAGTCTAATCACTATTTTGTACTTAATGTTCCAAAGTATTCAATGTTTTTCGCCACACTATTTAATGTTCCATTTCACTTAGAAATTAGAAACGTTTTCTGCTCATACTTGGATATCAATGCATTGTTTCACTTAGGCGAGAGGGCCACAATTTCATTAAGATGAATTTTATATAATTTTTGTTTCCAGTCCTAGACCTACTGGAACCACTCTATGTCCAAGTTTTGCAGATTGAGGAATGATAGTAATACATACATTAATATATTACTTCGACTACATGATGTTGTTGGTCCCGATTCTCGGAGGATCGATAACGAAACCGAATCCTTGTTTATAACAAACACGGTCACGGGTGCGGAATCCCCGTAACTATGCCAAATCAAACACAGATAGTAACAATGCGGATAACCAATGAATCACAATCGATTGATTAACGGGATGAGAACAATGATCAAACAGATACACACACAGTTTGACACTGAACTTTCAGGGTATGTTATGCTCTCATGGTTTCAAAGTGAAACTATGAGGTGTTTATATAGCAGCCTGGGCCAAACTATGACGAAACATCAATGGGCCTGACGAAACCTCAATTGGGCTCGACGAAACCTAGTTTGGGCCAGACGAAACTCAACAGTCGACGAAACTTTAGGAGTTTCGTCACTGGTCACGGCGAAACCTTGGGTTTGTGACATATTGGGGGTTTCGTCATGTAGTGCTCGACGAAACCTAGGGTTTCGTCGAGGGCTGCAACTGTTGTAATATATGCTGCAAACAGACTTGCAGCAAACAACAAACAAACACACAAATATTGACATAAATACCCTTATGCAACATGCATCGTCATTTAAGCATTACATAACAAACGAGACAAACTAGTCGGACACAAGTAGGATAGGAGGATATCCAACTTGGTCGACGGCGAATACAGATTCGATAATACATAAAAGACCGTATAAATTACATCGTAAATTCAAGACTAGTTACAGACACAAAAAGTGCACCAACAAACTCCCCATTGTCTGTTACTGGTCTTCGGTCTTCAATCTTCTATCTTCAGTGTTGTTCGGACCACGAACTGCCGGCATGTATTCCTCGGTAGTAACAGAAGCAAGCGACGCGCTGAAATCGCAAAGCTTGATGCGCGTCCTTGTCTTCGTAGAAAATATCGTGCCGATATAACTTGCCGATGTCGGCCGCGGACATGTTCGAGATCCACATTAGATCCAACATCAGAAAGTTTTCACGATCACCTCTAAACACGATTACCGCTTCATGAGTGTCTGAGTCGTAGCACCACAACGCCATTTCTTCGAGAAAGTTCTGCTGCATCAGCATTAATGGGATCTTATCCACAACTTTCGCGGGCTGATACACAAGCTTGTTACGCCCCGTGTTCGTCGCTGGATCTAAAGTGAACTTGATCTGCTGATAGATAGGGAACTGAGGCTTGTACGACTCGTCTTTCCAGCCTGACTTTTTGTTCATCTTTATCTTTCGCTCGAACAAAGTAGCTCCTTCGAAGTTTGAGCGATTAATGAGCTCAAGCTTCGTCAAGGCTGCAACATCGTAAAAAGGTAAAGATAGTATGCTCAGCAACGATCGGAAGTATTGAATACCGAATTCCCGTTTGATGGCGACACAATGTATTTCCTTAACGAACATCCAACAAAGAAATCTTCCATTCGGCTTCACTTTCTCAAACTGTAAGTAATCAACTTGAACGGCAGCTGGCACAGGCTTGGAAACCTTAGATAAGAACTGCTTTCACCACTCGGAGAACGCATCTGTGGCATTTTCGAAAGTATCACGGTTCTTTAAATGCTCATCTATGACTTCCACATTCTCTTTTAACCATTCTTCATCGAAAGGAGCGAATTCAGTCCCGTCTTGTCACTCATACGAGGACTTCTTCTCATTTCCTTCAATTACAATTTCTTCAATATTTTCAACATCAGCAGTTTCAGGCTCACTCGACATTCTATCAATCTCAGCATCATCAATCTCTTTCATTGCGTTTAGAGCAAGTAACTGCTCATGTGAAAGATCCGATATAATCTCCCCTTCTTCTAGAAGTTCTCCAGTTACCGGATGTATAACCTGCAATGCAAGATCAGCAGAGCTAGGAACAGAAGATGTACCAGGCAACGATTCAAGCTGTTGTATTTCTTCAACTGTTCTGCTGGAGGTTCCTTGAGCAGATTCTATCACTGACGGCTGAACGACAACCAATTGAGCAGAGGAAGTAGTCGGTGGTTGTTCTGATGTAGCAGAGGGATTGGGATTCCCTTGATCTTTAGGATCATCATCCTTTTTCTTCATTACCTCTTGTTGCTTACATCGTTCATTCCACAAAGTGTTGACGCGCTTTCGTAGAAACTCAAAGCCTTCATTTATTTTCTTGACACCGTCAACTATTGTGGTGTTACGAGAGTCGTACCACTCTTTCAAGTAATCACACCTTCCTTTAAGATCCTCAGCCAACTTCTGAAGTATAGAGCTCCTTCGTTCTCTCGCTTCGTCTGCAGCTTTCAAACGTGCATTCTCTTCCTTTAGTTGCTCTATTTCAGCTTGTTGGCGAGCAACAGTAGAGTTCAACGTGTTTATTTGCAGCTGTTGCTTAATCATATCTGCTCGTGTAACGTTGATCACGTTTGATTGCCTGTCAATTTGATTTGCAGCAGCTTGCAGTTGAGCGAATAGGAAGTCTACCTTTTCATCAGGTTGCATCCGCTCAAATCTGCTCTGTCTTCGCTCTACGGCTGGCTGAGAGGTCGTTTCTCTAATAGTCGCCGCAACTGAGCGCGGAGGATCTTGTGGCGCAACAGTTGGAGTTTCAACAGTTGAAGTGACCACAGGGACTTCAGGAGCTGAAGATACTACAGGCGTTTCTTGAGTAGGTTCTTGCTGAGGAACTGATTGATGTGCAGAGGAAGCACCCATGTACTGTCTCCTTGCTTTCTTCTTGCGATGAGTAGCCGTTTGCTTTTTCTTCAATATACAATATATAAATTAAAGTAAAGTTTGTTACCACTTTGTATATAAGTGATGGGTAGTTTTGTAAATATATTTTAGAGTAAATTGCAATTTTACCCCTGAGGTTAGGGGTGATTGGCACTCTTACCCCCCCTAAGGAAATAATTGCAATTTTACCCCCTACTGTTAACTCTTATGTCGCATGTTTACCCCCCGGCCTTAACAGTCAACATTAAAAGCTAATGGTCAAAGGGTAAATATGTCATTTTATCCCCTGCATCTTCTTCTCCTTCATATACCCACCTCACCACCACCACAACCTACCTTTCTTCTCCATCCTCAACCTGAATAACCTCAACCTCCACAACCCACAACCATCCTTACACCACAATCGCCCGCCGTAATCATTAACTAACAAATGGAGCTGACCTCTTCCGCCATCATCTTCCACCAACCCGACAACCCACAAACCCCTATCGTCCACCATTGCCATCGGATTCCATAAACCACCACCTGCAATCTAACCCCCAACTCCCTCCGACCTGAAACCCCAACATCCAGAACCACCACCGCAGCAACGAAACCTACTTCCTTAAGAGGATTGGGGCCAAACTCTCTGAATTATTAAACATCCAGGTGCTACTTCCTTAATTTTCTGAGTTATGTTCCTGTATATTGGTTTGGTGGAGATTCATCATGTTTGTGCACTTTGATTAGGGCAACATCTAATGTCCTTGATTCTATATTTCATATTTTCTAATCGAAGATCATGTTTTTTTCCACTTCAATGCCCATATAATTTACGTATTATCTGATTTTATCTACTTTACAAGCTAAAACGAAACACCACCCCATGGATAAAATAACATAAGAGGTCAAAGAAAACACCCTGCTATATTGGACCCCTCTTTGCTTGTTTGTTACCGGGGTCAGTTCTTATCTCATACGCATTTCCATCATCTGATAATTGATACATATTTAATATCACTTGTATTATTGTTTTCTCCTGGTCAGTCAGTATTTTTTTTGCACTCTGCCATCTTTGAAACATTTCTAGTAATTCTTTCTTTTATGAGATTGCATATTTGACATACAATGTCAATACATCCATAAACGTTGTTAATTTGTAAGGGGTGTAGGTTTAATTATTGATTGTTAAAATGAAACATGTTACAAGTAGTAGCAATTAGCATCCTGTAATTTTCTGAGTTATGAATAACAAATCTCTCTCTCTCTCTCTCTCAATGGGTGTGCAAATTTAGTGTATGGTTCAAAGTAGGTGTTGTTACGGAGAAGTTGCAGGCTGGGGTGTGGAGATGACGGTGGTGATTGTTGAAGATGAAGGCGGGTGGTGGGTTTTTTTAGAGAGAGAGAGAGAGAGGGGGAGGAAGAAGATGGCAGTGGTGGTTGTGGTGGTGAATGGCGGTGGCAGTGGTGGTTGAGGGTGGTGGCTGGAGGTGGCAGTGGTGGTTGTGGTGGTGAATGGCGGTGGCATTGGTGGCAGGGGGTAATATTACAGAGTAAACAAAGCACAGGGGGTAAAATAAAAGGGTATAATAGTCATTTAACCACCAAGTCAACAGATCAGTCAACAAAATTGAGCTTAGGGGGTAATGTTGCGACATAAGAGTTAACAGTGGGGGGTAAAATTGCAATTATTTCCTTAGGGGGGGTAATAGTGCCAATCACCCCTAACCTCAGGGGGTAAAATTGCAATTTACTCTATATTTTAACTCTTATTTGTTTAACCCTACATTACCCACCACACAATAAACTTAATCGCAAGATTTTATGTGTAAGAACGGGTCCTTTAAATAAATGATTTTTTTAGTTTTATTTGGAACTACTATTATTTGACCTGACCCGAATCGATAGCCGACCCGACCCGAAACATAACGATAGGAAAAAAATTTTGGGTCCCATCACTTTACGCCCCCTCGAAACTTTTGGTCAAGCTCCGCCACTGCATATAATCACACAACTTCAAGTTTAAGACTTGTTTATCACTTGTGGGTTAAAACCCTATTAAAACAGAAAGTTTTTTTTTTTTTGAGGATTAAACCTCTGGATTTACATGTCACAACCTTGTTTTTAAGCTCACATAATCATGGTCTTGATTAGTGGCAGAAGGACATAGGAATGTGTTGAGAAATCTCAAGTTCAAGTGAGTTTAACAAGTGTTTAATCAAAACAGAAAGTTTCCTTGCACTTTTCACCTTATTTGGTTGATGTTCTAGCCTTGGTTTTCCATGGAAAACCTGTGGAAACACACCCAAGGTTGTTCCAAGTGTAAAGGAGAAAGAATGAGTGAAAATGATGAAGTAGAAGTGAAGTTATGCTCACTTTTGCAACTTCAAACGAATCTGATTAGTTTTTGATTTCCAACTGAATTTTGAGTGATTAGAGAGTGTTTAAGTGAGTTTGCAAAGTGAAAATGTGTGGAGGAGGCTTGGGTTTTATAGGGAATGAATTAGGGTTGGTTTGGTGAACATTAAGTGCAAGAAACACACTTAACAAACACAAGATTGCCCAATAGGTGAGCTGAAAATACATTCTGGCAGATTAAGGGTGTCGCGCTGCGCGACTATACATGGGCATCCCCGTCGCGTGACGCGACGGGTAGAGATTTCGGATCTGAGTTTGAATCTTGGCAATTTTGGTCCCTGATGTTTATAATTGAGGGTTTTAATGTATTTTGAGGGTGTTTTACGAAATATAAGCATAGTATAAGGGTTGTTAAGTATTATTAACATAAAATCAAGTATGAATAAGTATATGTGTCGAGAATAAGTATCGTATAAGTCTCATTTATGTGTAGAATGCGTATAGTTCATGTATATCACGTAGTTTCAAGTTTATCACACATTTTCAAGAATTACGAATATAGTATCAGGTGTTTTATGCACCCAAGCGTACGAACATGTACGAATATGTAAAACATGAATTGTAAGAAACAACGAATTTTATTTATGATCTAAGTCTCGGATTTTACAAAGATACAAAGAAAAGACGAAATACAAGAATACAAAATTTCCAAAAATAGAAATACAAGCAACGCTTTCTAATTATGGAAAGTACGAAGAAGCAGGGCATTACAAAAGGCACCCAAACCGGACCGAAGCGAATCTAGTAGGGTTGAAAATCGGTTCCAATATTTATACTATAATTAGGTCGGGTCGGTCCGAAAACAGGGAAAAACCGAGATCAAACAGCTGGACCGATTTATTAAAGATGTAACAGTTAGGTTTTTTTTGTTTCGGACTTTTGGCTCTAGGTTATGGGCTGGTATAAGCAGCCCATTGGAGATATGATTTTTTTAATACCTACTTAACTAATTCATGGCAAAAACAAACCATCATTCATCATTCGCTTTTTTGATCATTAACTTACATTTGTTCGGTATTATGTTTGAATTCCTTGATATTTCTTGGATGTTTAGATATTTGAAGTATAAAGTTTTTGTTTACATCTTTCGATATTTTTCTGCGTTTGGCAATGAAAATAGGAAATATATCACACACATCAACGTTTGGTAACATGTTTTGTCATATATTTCTTTCGGACATTTTAACGAACACTTGGTGTGTAAAGAGTTTAACTATGGATATAAGACATTATCATGAAACATAAACAGTCCATGAAGCTTAATTAACTTGCAAATTTGATAATTATCATGAAACATAAACAATTATATATCACAAAGGTATTTGCAGGTCGTTGAAATGAATTCAAAGTAGGCTTCACAATTGAAAATGAATAATGTAACACCTCGAAAATTTCACGTCCTATAATGTATTGACACGCGTCATAAGCTTTGAACGTGTGAAAGAATACTCTAGAAGGACTAAAGTTGACAAACATGGAAAGTATGTGAATATAATGGTTCAAAATGTCAACAATGGATAAATATACTTTACAATAACCCTACATGATGCTTATACCCTTAAACGAATGAATCATGGATCATACGAAGCTAATTGTGAAGGAAAGTGAGAGATTACAAACTACAGGTGTCAACATGTTTAAGTTATACCTCTGAGTGACCTTTTAGCAAACCCGAAGCTTTGTAACGATTAATTATGCTCACTAGAATGCACGATAAAAATTTACCAAGTTTCGTTATCGTATGAGAAAGTTATGATAAAACTTGTACACGAGGGGTTAAAGCGTCAACGTTGAAAATTATGACTTTTCGGGTAAACATAAAGTGACCAAGGACTTAACAAAGTGGGTATAAGTCTTGAAGCCCTTATAAGTCAAGTTGAAAGGCTCATAATGCAATAAATAATGGTAGATTGACCTTTCGAAAGACCAAGAGCCAAGATGCAAAAGTTGGAAAATTGTTTAACCTGAAAACAGGCTTCAGGCGGGCCGCGTAAGGCTTGCCAAGACCTTACGCGGGCCGCGTACAGTCCCCAGATACAGAATTAACAGGCAGCAGCCTGTTATAAGCACGTAACCGACTTAAAAACGATTTTCCTCATCCATGGGCGACCCCTACATGTTTTTTTAGATCCTAGGACACTTGTTGATGATTAGGGAACCATGGTAGACTTGGTTGTCAATGATCTAAGTGAGATTTAATCACTATATAAAGCCACAATGTGGCAACATTGTGATCACTCATTCCTTCTGTATTTCTGGAGCTTTTGGGAGTTCAAGAGCAGACCCTAAGCATCCCTAATCGTGCATAGGACTTCTGTAAGTATGCTTAACATGTCTTAGTTGAGTTTTTACTTAGTTTTAGCTTAAAAGTCAAACCGTCGTAATTATCGTTTGACTTAGCGATTAATCATTAATGGTCCAGTGATTAGTCGAATTGAAGGTAGTTATAAGTTGGTAATTATGTGGGCAATAAACCCTTAAAAGGGAACCCACTGATTCCCGTTCTAAGTAGGACTTTTGTCGGGTCAAAGTTGTTTATAAAAAGTCAACAGGATCCTAATTTGCGATTTAAAACATAATTAACAATGTAGAAGCTTTGCAACCTGTTTTATTACTCTTATAACTTAGTAATTAATGTAAGAACATGTCTAAACATGTTTGATCCGACAATTTTCAGTTTAGGACCGGTTCGGAACCGAAAGTCTCAAAACTTTGACTTTTGCTTTGACTTCAGTTCTGACCTAATTTAGATAAGTTTGGAAATGCTTTAGAGCTTCCTTAGGACCAGGTGTATAACCCTCTGTGGTTGGATCGTTGATTGTCCGATTCGTTTACAAGTTTCCGTTAAATTGCTTAATGTTGACCATAATGCCCTTTTGACCATAAAACGAGAATTTCAGAAATGTGAAAGGACAATAATCTTTGCTACTGATTTATAAACATGTCCCTAAAATTTCACATCAGTTGGAGGTCTAGATTAGGAGTTATGCTCATTAGCGTAATTATAACGCCTTTTAGTAATTAAACGGCGCAATTAGCATAAAGCCTATCTAAACCCAATTTTTGACACCAAACCTTTTACCCACTGATGTAATATAATATTTTGGGATTTTTAAAGATTTTTAATTATTTTTAACCTGCTCATAACCTATGGTTATGGCATTGATTCGGTAAATACCGATTATACCCTTTTTTGTTTATAAAAAGAGTTCTACATAGTATTTTGACACCAATCCAATTGCTACTGATTTTATTTAATAAATAAAGTATTTTAAACTTTATAACCTGATCAAAAAACTCAGATTTCCTGTATAACCCGGAAATCGCTTAAAACGACTTTTTACGCGTATTAAACGCCTAGTATGGGTTTAAAACCATTTTGTCATATGAGACCTATTACCAACTGATATGACCTAATAAAATAAGTTATTTTACTGATGTATTCGGACCTGAATCTCATAATTTCAATTAACCTCTTTTATAATCTTTAAAATGACCAAAATACCCCTACGGGGCTTAAATTGAGATTAAACTCGTTTTGGGCATAATGGAAGGTATCCTACTGATATCACAACATATTTAAGGCATATTAACTTAGGAAACCTGTATATGATTATTTTGGTTACTCGTTACGGACTTGTCGCGTTCGGATCGGCTTATGTAACTAGTTTACATATATTAGCCGAAACGGGTCAAACCTTATCATCTTTATATCAAAATCCAGAATGTGTTTAGATTACCCATATTATACAAGTCTTCAAACTTGTCGGGTCTAAATCACATTCTATTCCGGTCTTCGCTTAATCGTGCGTTTGAACCATATCTTCCTCTTTAAAACTAACCGGTCTAAGCATAGGCTTAATTAAAGACCCGTTAGGAATCTAATAGGTTATTAAAAACCTTCGTTCTAGATTAAGAGCCCCAGTAGAAGTACTTGTGCTTGCTGATTTGAATATACGGCTGAGTATAAATTGCATTGCTAGCTCAGGTAAATACTCTTAACTTATTTTCCCTATACGGGCTTGGGATACGCTATTATAATAATATCGCTTGGTCCGGTATTGAATGTTTAATCGTATTGTGATTAAATTATTGAGGTAACCCGCTTTAATCTGTATTGTTTGAAATAAAAGCCTTTAGGGGTTAATGACCATGTCGCGGATATCCTTGACATCGTTGTATTATAAAATGGCCACGCCTTAAGCACGGGGTGTAGGCATACACCTAACAGTTGCATAAGGGAAACGGTATCTCACTCTCTTGTGGGCCTATACTTGTGGCGTGTCTGTTAATCTTGACTCGGTTTCTACATCGGGCCCTAAACGTACAACGAACATGTAAATCTGTATACAAGATTAATTTTATATAATTGTCCCAAGTTATAAAAGATATGTTGTGCCTTGTGCATCCAAATAAATTTTATTAAACCTTTTCAAATGAGTCGGTTAATGGTATTTACCAGTGTAAACTGACGTATTTTCCAAAAAGGTTAAGTGACAGGTACTGAACGTAATTGGCTGGAAGCTCAGGGCGTTAATAAGGAATCTTGCAAGTTCTAGGCGTCTAAAGTCTGTTGAACAATGTTTAAGTTTTAAGATCCGCATGTGGATCCTTTACTTTCCGTTGTAATACTTGATATTACTTTATAATCGGATTGTAATATATTTATCTTTGCTTCCGCTGTGCATTTATATATTGTGTTGTTTGACTATGATGATATCAACTACGTCACGATACTCCCCTACTGGGCCCACCGTTGAAACGTGGAAATATCGGGGTGTGACAAATAACAACTAAAGGAATTCAAACATAGAAAAAAACAATGTAATGGAATTCAAACCTTCAATTTGATGGACTGGATTGAAATTAGGGAGTCCATTGCTTAATTCTTAAATGCCATATACGATACACCCTAGTTTAATGATTTATTATTGGTCATCCATGTGGTTTCTTTGTACAGTGCCTTAAACTCATGGGTTTTGAACATGAGACACATATAGAGTCGGGTATTATACTTGGGACCGAGATACCCGATATGATAAATAACCGGAACAGATTCTATATTTAGGGTATGTAAATCGGGTATGATATTATAGTCGAGTCAGTTCTCGGGTCGGGTAATAACAAATACTCACTCCTAGTCATCATTAAACTCCCGAATTTAGAATAGATTAGACTATAGTTAAAGTTGAACATTAACCACAAATTCCCCTTGGGTATGATACCCTACTTACACTATCTACTTAGTTTAATTAGGTTTTTGCATGACCCTTACGACAATCATCAGAGACGAGTTCCGGTTCGCCGTTGATAAACCCGACAATATGATACCCATCTAATTCACTCCCACCAGCAACAATTATTCCATTAAACAGACCACTTTGGAAACGACCATGCATCACGATTAAAAGACCGGTGATAGCAACTCCCGTGATGAAGGTCGGTCCAAAATCTTCTCCAAACGCTTGATCATCTAGAAATTCTATATAACTTTGAAGAAACATGGATTCACCTGACGAGGGATTCGAATATGTTTCTCTGAGAGGATGAAGAATCACACCTTGTTCTTCCTCTTGCACCTAGATCTGCCATGGAGAAGAAAGAAAAATCAGAATGTAGAGATTTCCGGTAGAAGAAGAATCCCCTAATTACAGCTACAAAAGTGTGGCGGCTCCATATCTTTTTCCCTCATAATGAGGTGAACACCTCTTTATATAGGAGACATGGGCCTCCCCTAACCTCAATGGGCGAAGCCCAGTTAGGGGTTATTTCTACATGTCCCCAGCCCAAAATAGTGTAAACTACATCGCATTGGGCCTCGCGGTAGGGTTACTAAGCGCAATAATAAATAATTAATATAAAAGCGATAAGTAACGGGAATGTCCAACCGCTTGGGTCGGGTCCAATACCATACCCCCATCATGTCCCCGAGTCTAGTATTACTCCCGCTTGCAAGCGTGGGAGGAGCACTAGACTTACTAAGTGTGCTCGGAAGTGAATAATGTGAGTTTTAGGCTTACCTGTCGCCCGAGTGCAGGAAAGTTGCTGGCCACGCTTGTTGAAACTCGATTTCCAGTGGGAAACCCCTTTGAACTATTGAAATTACTGCTCAATATTAAAATTTGGAGTTAAAGATGTTTTCATTATTATTACTGTGGGTACAAGATTTAATTGATGTATAATACTTTATATAATTATCAAGAAATTGTTTGTTCTCACGCTTATATAGTTGGATCTTCATTGTGATATCTATACAATTGTATACTGTTCATAGTTAGATCTTGATTGTGATATCTATATCTGCAAAATGTTGTTTGTATTGTTGTGGGGGTCCCCCATGAAGATATAAGCACATGCAACACCCAACCACTACCACAAACTAATATAGATTAACCAAATGTTGAAGTGGAAGAATCTGTATAAATATCATACCTTCTAGATTGTTGTTGCAAAAACCTGTATGCCCGGATACGCAAACCCGCCCATACTAGGCCCAACACGTACCATACCTTCTAGGTGGTACAACTATTCTGAGCCCAGTCCATTAGGGTTGGCCCAACCTTCCTACACAGTGTAGGGAATATTGGGCCAGCCTAATGGACCAATCAGGGATGGGATGGAGCGAACCACTCTACCAGCCCGTAATAGGGATAGGGGTACCCTATACAATTCTAGATACATCAAAAAGACATATTGTGGGTCTCGTATCCATCAAAAGTTACTTAAATTGACTAGTTGATTAGCATGCGACTTGAGAACCTTATTGTAGAAGTTGTTTTTTCATTCATAAGCCTGATGAAAACCTAATTTCCGTAATTTATTTGTTCAATTGCTGATTTTGTTCCGGACAACAATAATGCAAGTGGAGCAACTTTTAGATCTGGCTACCAAGAGAGAAATTCACAAGTTTTGTTTTTCCATCTCCGGCGAAATCGAGCACATCCAGGTCTGTCTGTTAGTTAATTTCTTAAAGGTTGTGATTAATTGATCTTGTTATAGGAACTTAGACTATGGGGTATGGGGCGGGGGTTGGGGTTGGGGCGTGGGTAGGCCATAAACGCCTAAGTCGGGGGATTCGGCGTGGCCCCTTGGGCGGGGGATTCAGCCCGGGTGGGCTTGGGTTTCTGCGTGGCCCCTTGGGCGGGGGATTCAGCCCGGGCGTTGGGCGGGTCTATCAAGGTGACATGTCGGGATCTGATTGGCCAAGGCAACTAGCCGTTTGGGCTAGCCGTTGGCCAACGGCTATGTGTAAAAAAAGGCGCGCTCAAAAATCAAGATCGGGTACGGCATCGCCTTCAGTTAGGAGTTCGGGCTCGCGTAGGGGATTACAACGATCATTTGGAAGACATTGCATGCAAGTTAGATACATTCAACGTATTCCAACAACAAAGGGCCGAAATTCGGAAGAACAAAGAAGCAAGGGATGCCCTGAAACAAAGACGAGATGATATAAAATTTCTAGCCCAGCCCATCGATCACCTATCAGGTGAAGAGTTGGAACTATAGTTGGAGACGAGAGTAGAGATAAAGAAAAAATATTACAAGTACTAGGAATTTTTTTATGTAATTTTATTTATTTAAAAAACATTACTAAAAAATTTAAATTTGTTTCAAAAATATTAAATATTGCAGTTTGGGCTGGCCACGCCCCAAACCCCCGCCCCACCATACCGTCTTCAATGTGGGTCAGCCCAGCGAAGCCCACCCAAGCGACGTGTTAACCCATGCCCCAAACCCTCGCCCCACCATACCCCACGGTCTTACATCAATGTTCATTTTGATTTAGTGATTCTTGAAGAAAGAAGACTGCATTCGTGACATTAAAAACTCCGGAAATTGCACTATGATGAAATTACAACATCAACCAGGGAGGTATGAACGATCTCAGGGGCGGTCTAGAGGAGATCTAAAGTCGAAAGACTAAACGAGTAAAATAACAATTAAAGTTATTTAATTATTATTTGAATTATATATAAGTATTAGTTTTATTATTATTTGTTTAAATAAGTATTGTTTAGTATTTGAGTTAGAGAAGAAATAGAATTTGTATATTCTTTAAAGATTGAGTCCTTGTAATCAACTTTATTAATTCACAATAGCAAATAGAAGCAATTTGTGAATCTCGTTTGTATTATCTGGCGTACCATATTCAACACACTATTGTTGTCGGTAACTTACTGTTTAATCCTTTTGAGATTACTTATTGCAAGACATAGTTATTACACTGCTCATATAGGATGTGAGATCTGGCGTACCATATTCAACACACTATTGTTGTCGGTAACTTACTGTTTAATCCTTTTGAGATTACTTATTGCAAGACATATTTATTACACTGATCATATAGGTTGTGAGATCGTGTTTAGTGTCACCAATACTTATAAACTATTTGAAGGCATTATTGTAATATAGTGATTGGGACATGTATAATTTTTTGAATGATTACGAATATAAGAATGATGATGCGTAAATTAGAGAAAAAAAAATATTTTTTCATGTTAACTTAATTTTTGTTGCGACTATGAGTCCATGACCACTAAATAGGTAGGGAACAAAGACAATATTTTTCCCCTTATGAGTTAAATAATTGTTTCGAACTCACAGAGACACTGTATCCCATCCAACATTTAGTTAATTGATTTCATATACTAAATTGAAGAAGATGGAGAGCAGTGTCTTTATAAATCGAATGATCTATGGCTGATTGACTGATTTGCGGTTAATCACAGTTAAAAAAAGGCAAGGAAATCACCATATTAATGATGCCCACAAGCTGCTCGATCTTATGCTTCATTTATGTTTTGTTTACTATTACTATTATGAATTAAACTAGATAAATTTGGTGTATGTTGCACTAGGCGTTGTAAGGTTATAAGATGTAAAAGTGTTATAGAATGTTTGGTGCTGACTATTTTGCTTCGGGCTGTAAACGTAGTTCATGAACCGGTCGGCGGGAATTTCGTTCGTTTAGTAAAATGGACAAACATGAACAGAGGTCGCGTTCGTTCGTTTATGTTTGTAAACGTTCGGTAACGTGTTTGTTTGCGTTTTATAGTTCATTAGTTTTTTTTATTTTATTTATTTTATTTAAATACTTTAAAATTCCGACAAATAAAATATTTAATAAGTGTAAGTATATTATATATTATGTTCATGAACGTTTGATTGTGTTCGTTTGTTTTCATTTGTGTTCATGAACATTAGTTTGTGCTCATTTGTGTTCATGAGCATTAGTTTGTGTTCATCAACGTTCGTTGACTAAAATTAACAAACATGAACAAGTTCATTTACTTAACAAACGAACACGAACATAAAATCTCGTTTGGAAAGTGTTCATGAATAGTTCGTGAACACATATATCTTTTAACCAACGAACACGAACAAGGTCTTGTTCGTTTGCATCCCTATTTTTTCCATATAAACATTCGTTAGTGAAATCAACTCACCTAAATTCTAATGTTTAAAAACTGATTTTGGTGTATGACTAATTTATTGTAAAAAACTATTATCATATATCAAACCTATACATTAATCTACACATCCAAGTCTGAAACTGCATGTTTAAAGATCCAAGTTTGCACTTTGATAAATTTTCAAACTGCTCTATGATTATATCTCAATACTCATCGATTACAAAACTTGTCAATATATCTCAGTACTCTTCAAATTCTAATATAATACCAAATATATTAAAATATAGTCGAAATATAATCGAATATATTTAAACATATTCAGTAATTTTCAAGAAATAATTAAATTATATTAAATAATGATACCCGGTGTTTTCAATCTTTTTGTTCATCTTCTTCAACATCCCCAATCACCAAGTGTTCCAATCCTAATTCAAGATCGTTGATATCTTCAAAGCTCGGTTCAATTCTACCTTCTGCAACTAAGATTTGGCCATTCATGTTAACCTCAACCCCATTGTTGAGGATGCTGTTTTAACAATGAAAAAACCATCAAAATCCCCCCAATCTGATTCTGCAAGACTTATCGAACCATCACCGATAATAAACGATCGGCTTTCATCTTCGACGACTAGAAAGCCATTAAGTAGGAAACAGGCGTTAACAAACATCAATTCAATATCTCTTATTATTCCACTCATAATAACATAAGCACCAGTGACAACAATACCTACATACAAAAACCCAAACATCTCAAATTAAGCGTCGTTAACCTTAGCAGATCTGATATCGCTTAGTTTAATTAGGTTGTTGCATGACCCTTACGACAGTTATCATCATTAAACCCTCGAATTTAGAATGGATACAACCATTCATCATGATGAAACGACCGGCGACAGCAACTCCCGCGATGAAGGCCGGTCCAAAATCTTCTCTAAATGCTTGATCTTCTAGAAATTCTATATAACTTTGAAGAAACACGGATTCACCTGACGAGGGATTCGAACCGCTTTCTCTGAGAGGATGGAGAATCACACATTGTTCTTCTTCTTGTACCTAGATCTGCCATGGAGAAGAAAGAAAAATCGGGATGTAGAGATTGCCGGTAGGAGAAGAATCCCCTATTTACAGCTGCAAAAGTGTGGCGGCTCCATATCTTCTGTCCTAATAATGAGGTGAACATCTCTTTATATAGGATACATGGGCCTCCCCTAACCTCAATGGGCGAAGCCCAGTTAGTTGTTATCTCTACAAGTGCCCAGCCCAAAGTAGTGTAAACTACATCGTGTTGTGCCTCGCGGTTGGGTTAGTAAGCAACAATAATAAATAATTAATATAAAAGCGATAAGTAATGGGAATGTCCAACCGCTCGGGTCGGGTCCAATACCATACCCCATCATGTCCCCCTATCTGGTGTTGCACCCACGTGCAAGCGTGGGAGGAGCACTAGACTTACTAAGAGTGCTCGGAAGTGAATAATGTGAGTTTTAGGCTTACCTGTAGCCCGAGTGCAGGAAAGTTGCTGGCCACGCTTGTTGAAACTCGATTTCCAGTGGGAAGCCCCTTTGAACTATTGAAATTACTGCTCAATATTAAAATTTGGAGTTAAAGTTGTTTTCATTATTATTACTGTGGGTACAAGATTTAATTGATGTATAATACTTTATATAATTGTCAAGAAATTGTTTGTTCTCACGCTTATATAGTTGGATCTTCATTGTGATATCTATACACTTGTTTATTGTTCATAGTTAGATCTTGATTGTGATATCTATATCTGCAAAATGATGTTTGTATTGTTGTGGGGGTCCCCCTGAAGATATAAGCACACGCAACACCCAACCACTACCACAAACTAATATGGATTGACCAAAAGTTGAAGTGGAAGAATCTGTATGAATATCATACCTTCTAGATTGTTGTTGTAAAAACGTGTATGCCCGGACACACCAAACCCGCCCATGCCAGGCCCAACAGGTACCATACCTTCTAGGTGGAAAAACTATTCCGAGCCCGATCCATTAGGGTTGGCCGAACCATCCTACACAGAATAGGGAATATTGGGCCAACCTAATGGACCAATCAGGGATGGGATGGAGCGAACCACTCGACCAGCCCGTAATAGGGATAGGGGTACCCTCGACTATTCTAGATACATCAAAAAGACATATTGTGGGTCTTGTATCCATCAAAATTTACTCAAATTGACCGGTTGATTAGCATGCGACTTGAGAACCTTATCGTAGAAGTTGTTTTTTCATTCATAAGCCTGATGAAAACCTAATTTCTGCAATTTCTTTGTTCAACTGCTGATTTGTTTCCGAAAAGCAATAATGCAAGTGGAGCAACTTTTAGATCTGGCTACCAAGTAAGAAATTCACAAATTTTGTTTTTTCTTATCCGGCGTAATCGAGCACATCCAGATCTATCGGTTAATTGATTTCTTAAAGGTTGTGATTAATTGATTTTGTTATACGAACTTACATCATTGTTCGTTTTGATTTAGTGATTCTTGAAGAAAGAAGACTGCATTCGTGACATTACAAACTCTTGAACTTGCACTATGATGAAATTACAACATCAACTAGGGAGGTACGAACGATCTCAGGGGCGGTCTAGAGGAGATCTAAAGTCGAAGGACTAAACGAGTAAAATATAATTAAAGTTATTTAATTATCATTTGTATTATCTATAAGTATTATTTTTATTATTATTTGTTTAGATAAGTATTGTTTAGTATTTGAGTTAGAGAGGAAATAGAATTCGTATTAGTCTTTAGAGATCGATGTCACACCCTGGCTTTTGCGGAAGCGTGGGTTTATTTGGTGTGACTTCTTAATACCATAGCAACAATCATAACAAACAATCATAACAATGCTATATGATAAAATACGAGATGTACATCCATTAATTAAAGTGAGAAAATACCACAATATCATTGTTTAAAAACATCGACACTTGAAATAAGTTACAAACCATAAATTATTTAAAACGTGTTCGTAAGACACATAAAAGACTTTGGATAAGACGAGGTTTAGAGACATGTAACCCGTCCAGGAATAGGTTACACCTCTCAAACTTCACAACTCTGGATGACATCTATTATCCAACGCCGCTAGACACATGCATACCCTGCCAGATCCTGCTAGTTCCCTGAAATACATGTAGTTTGAAAAATCAACAAAAAGGTTGAGCGAGTTCATGTGTAAGTCTGTGTGTACAAGCCTTTAAAATATGTCTTGTGTGTATAATTGTCCCTGGTATGTAGCAATTAAGGAAAAACAGATCACCAATGGGTTGCAAAGCCATTAGTATGTGTGAAAAGGTGCAGGAAAACTCAAACCTAGCATATTTGCACCGGGCTTTCGGTTGGAAGACATAGTCACCTCTATGGGCCGCCCCGGCCTCATGGGTGTGGGCTTGCTATACCCAAATAGATCTATCACTCATGTCCCTCGGTCCTACAACGTGGATTAATGGCCTTAAGTGTTGTGCCCACCCTTCACAGTCTAGTAGTAAACTCTCCTTAAGCTAACCATACCATGTATAAAAATGTCTGTAATAGTTGTAACATGTATTCCACCCCCGAAGTATAAAACTGAAAACAGTTAAGAGAAAAAGGGGACATGAACTCACCTTGATTACGAGTAAGTCCAAACAAGTATGCAAATGTGAGAGTTCTTGGAAATAAGATTCCACGTCACTCTAATTGATTGAACATTCAACAATATGGGATATGTATTAACAATAATGTTTAATTGGATAAATTGGAAATCCTAATTCTATAGGATTCGGTAGTGTTTTGTTTAAATGGTAATTATGGGTTTTGGATAACCTAGCAAGAGGACTTGAAAAATGAATATGACGTAACGGAATTATTTATGAAAAATATTTATTTATCATAAATAATAAAATTATAAAAATTGTACAATTGATTTAATATAAACATTTGTAATAATAAATCAAATATATTTAACTAGTATAACATAATTAAATATAATGATTATTGGCAAAATATTGTATAAGTGATATAATTAATTTATAAAAATTATAAATTAATTTAGATGGTTTAAGATAATTATTATGGCCTTGGAATCATTTTAAATAAATAAATTGAATTAAAATGATTAAAATAACGATAATTAAGTTTATATAAGTTTAATTATCTACATAATTAAACATAATAAAAATTCAGATTCTAAATTTATATAAACTCAGAATAATGCATCTTTTGTCATAAGAATAATTTTGGATAAAAATTATATAGTTATATAATTTAATTACATTAAATTAAACTATATTTATAAGTATAAATACTGATTTATTTATATAAATATCAAATTTATATAAAATATGAGCAAAAATATTATTTTTATAGAGATCAGTATTTAAAATAATTAATCTGAAAATCTCAATATTTAATTCTTAAAAATCGATTTATTATTAATTATTTAATAATAAACTGTTTTAATATTGTAAAAATTAGTTTTATAAATAAATTGACTAATTTCACATTTTTAATAAATGCAACAGTGGTTAATAATCTTATAAAAATTATTGGACTATAAAAAATATTAAAAATAAAAAGATTAAAAAGGTCTGAAGAACCATGGGTTCGAACCCGGGTCTCTATTGAAACAAACACACACACAACCACTGGGCTAGGCCTGGTGGTTTGTGTTTAGTTTTAGTTTAAACAAAATATATATATTGAAATAAAATGTGTCATCTTCTCCAAATGTTCAACCGAGTCAAAACAGAAAGTCAAAGATCTACAATTCTACGGGAAATCGCTGTTATATTTAAATTAACTTTTAGGGATCATTGTTCAAGCATAAATCAACTAACTGAGCAATTAAAAACTAACCGGTATCGATGGAAACGGTTTATCGGCTAAATTCCGGCTTGAAAACTTCCGGCGAGTTGCAGGTCGAACAGACGACGTATTCGAAGTGTTTAAGTGAATTTGAGGGGTGTGGGAAGTTCGTGTGAGTTTGAGGGATTTATATAGTGGTCCAATTCGACCTCAGATTCGACAAAAATTAATGTTCTTGATCCACTTTTAATTTCTTTTAATAAAAAAAATTGAAATATACGTGTTCAAACACTCGAATGTAAGTGTGAAATGGGTTGGCAATGGGTTGGGGACTCGTGGGAACGATTCTCAGTTCATACACACAAAGAACAAGTGGGAATGGATCGATTTGGTGAGTTTTTGGTCTAAATCCGCGACCTGCGGATCTGTTCTTATAATTCAGATCTATTTTAAAGTCAATATATATATATAATACAATCTAATATAAATCACATCCCAACTGTTAGACCAGTTGGTTTGTGCGCGTGTTCTGTTGCGAGTGTGCGCGGGTTCTATTCCCGTGTGTGACCGGTTCGATTGATTAAACCCCTTTTTAATTTCAGAATTTATTTTAATAAATATTAAAATCCTAACTATGTATAAATGAATTTAAGTTCTATATCCTAACAGCTCCTAGTAGGAGGATAAACTGGTTAAGGCGTTGCGGTTGTACACGAGAGACTCGAGTTCGATCCCCGGCAAGGGTCGGTCCGATACAGAAGGACCCCATTTTTACCTGTTTTTGCAGTATTTACACTTTAGTCCCTGTAGTTTCATTTTTTTACAAAAAAAGGTCCCTCAACTTTCGAAAAGTTATAAAAACAGTCCCTCAACTTTCATATAAAATACATTATTGGTCCCTGAAGTTTCGAAGTTGACATAAATGGTCCCTGTACTGTTCAGTTAAATAGGTTAACTGAGTCAGTGTTTAAAGAAGGAATTCTTTATATGAAAGTTAACCAGGTTAGGATATTCAATTAAAATGAGTTTCTAAAAATCAGTTTTAGTCCCTAGAGTTTAAGTTTCATAAAATGGCCAAATGGTCCCTAGACTTTTATTTCACAAATATATATTTAGTTCTTTTTAGAGTAAACTGCCATTGTGGTCCATGTGGTTTGAGCGCTTTTGCCATTTTAGTCCAAATCTCAAACTTTTTAAATCTGGGTCCCTGTGGTTTCACTTTTATTGCCATTTTAGTCCAAAATGAAAAGTAAACTGCCATTTTGGTCCCTGTGGTTTCACTTTTATTGTCATTTTAGTCTAAATCTCAAACTTTTTGGAACAGTAAAAAAAAGGGGTTTTTGAATTTTGGACTAAAATGGCAATAAAAATGAAACCACAGGGACCCAGATTTAAAAAGTTTGAGATTTAGACTAAAATGGCAAAAATGCCCAAACCACAAGGACCAAAATGGCAGTTTACACTTCTTTTTATAAAATAAGTTTCAAAAATTACAAAAAGAACCCAAAGCTTGTAGTTTGAAATAATTGCACTTTAACCCTTGTATTTATATAGTTTCAGAAGTGACAATTTAGTCCTTAAACTTTGTACTTTCAAATAATGACGGTTTTAGTCCTCGAAATTAAAAAGTAATAACTTCAAGCAAGTTTCAAAGAATGTCAAATAGGTCCCTCAACCTATTGTTTGTCTGTGTTGGCATTGTCAGCATATTTCTGAGTTATCCGTTCATTGTGCTAACTGTGTTTTGTGCATCAAGTTTATCACTAAAGTTTGTGTGTAATAAATGGAGTGACACTATGAGTGTGATGCATATGTATGTATGATGCAGAACTCATAAAGCACTTTAATTCGTCAGTTGTAATTCTAGCACAGTCATTAAGCACAAAGTTAATATTAATTAATTGTACGGATACCTGTAATTGTGAGTGTTGTCACAATCGAGTCCTTGTAATCAAGTTTATTAATTCACAATAGTTAATCGAAGCAATTTGTGAATCTCGTTTATATTATCTGGCATACCATATTCAACACACTATTGTTGTCGGTAACTTACTGTTTAATCCTTTTAAGATTACTTATTGCAAGACATATTTATTACACTGGTCATATAGGTTGTGAGATCGTTTTTAGTGTCACCAATACATATAAACTATTTTAAGGCATTATTGTAATATAGTGATTGGGACATGTACAATTTTTTAAATGATTATGAATATAAGGATGATGATGTGTAAATTAGAGAAAAAAATATTTTTTCACGTTAACTTAATTTTTCTTTCGACTATGAGTCCATGACCACTGAATAGGTAGGGAACAAAGACAATATTTTTCCACTTACGAGTTAAATAATTGTTTTGAACTCACAGACATTGTAACTCATCCAACATTTAGTCAATTGATTTCATATACTAAATTGAAGAAGATGGAGAGTAGTGTCTCCATAAATCGAATGATCTATGGCTGATTGACTGATTTGTGGTTGATCACAGTTAAAAAAGGGCAAGGAAATCACTATATTAATGATGCCCACAAGCTGCTTGATCTTATGCTTCATTGATGTTTTGTTTACTGTTACTGTTGTGAAAATAAACTAGATAAATTTGGTGTATGTTACACTAGGCATTGTAAGTTTATAAGATGTAAAAGTGTTATAAAATGTTTGGTGCTGACTATTTTGCTTCGGGCTCTAAACGTAGTTCATGAACCGGTCGGCGGGAATTTTGTTCGTTTAGTAAAATGAACAAACATTAACAGAGGTCGCGTTTGTTCGTTTATGTTTGTGAACGTTCGGTAACGTGTTTGTTTGCGTTTAATAGTTCATTAGTGTTTTTATTTTTTATATTTTATTTAAATACTTCAAAATTCCGAAGAATTTAATAAGTGTAAGTGTATTATATATTATGTTCTTGAACGTTTGATTGTGTTCGTTTATTTCCATTTGTGTTCATGAACAGTTCGTGAACACATATATCTTTTAACAAACGAACACGAACAATGTGTTGTTCGTTTGCATCCCTATTTTTGCCATATAAACATTCGTTAATGAAATCAACTCACCTAAATTCTAATGTTTAAAAACTTATTTTGGTGTATGACTAATTTAATGGAAAAAACTATTATATATATCAAACCTAAACATTAATCTACACATCAAAGTCTAAAACTGCATGTTTAAAGATCCACGTTTGCACTTTGATAAATATTCAAACTGCTCTATGATTATATCTCAATACTCATCAATTACAAAACTTGTCAATATATCTCATTACTCTTCAAATTCTAATATAATACCGAATATATTAAAATATAGTCAATATATAATCGAATATATTTAAACATATTCAGTAATTTTCAAGAAATAATTAAATTATATTAAATAATGATACCTGGTGTTTTCAATCTTCTTGTTCATCTTCTTCAATATCCCCTATTACCATGTGTTCCAATCCTAATTCAACATCGTTGATATCTTCAACGCTCGGTTCAAT
Source organism: Helianthus tuberosus (assembly GCA_030545235.1). Taxonomy (NCBI): domain Eukaryota; kingdom Viridiplantae; phylum Streptophyta; class Magnoliopsida; order Asterales; family Asteraceae; genus Helianthus; species Helianthus tuberosus. The sequence goes on along the minus strand of CM060450.1, from coordinate 3,104,819 downwards.
TCTACCTTCTGCAACTAAGATTTGGCCATTCATGTTAACCTCAGCCCCATTGTTGAGGATGCTACCTTCAACAATGAAAAAACCATCAAAATAAAACCCCCAATCTGATTCTGCAAGACTTATCCAACCATCTCTGATAATAAACCGTCGGCTTTCATCTCCGATGACTATAAAGCCGATAAGTAGGAAACGGGTGTTAACAAACATCAATTCAATATCACTTCCACCATTGTTTATTATTCCTCTCATAATAACATAAGCACCAAGGACAACAGTACCTCCATACAAAAACCCAAACATCTCAAAATAAGCACCGTTAACCTCAGCAGATCTGATATCGCTTAGTTTAATTATGTTTTTGCATGACCTTTACGACAGTCATTATTAGGGGTGAGCATAAATAGGTCCGGACATATATTAACCGATAACCGACCCAAAAAGACACCCAAACCGGACCGAACCAAATCTAGTAGGGTTGAAAATCGGTTCCGATATTTACACTATAATCGGGTCGGGTCGGTCCGAAAACAGGGAAAAACCGAGATCAATAGCTGGACCGATTTATTAAAGATGTAACAGATAGGTTTTCTTGTTTCAGACTTTTGGCTCTAGGTTATGGGCTGGTATAAGCAGCCCATTGGAGATATGATTTTTTTATTACCTACTTAACTAATTCATGGCAAAAACAAACCATCATTCATCATTCGCTTTTTTTGATCATTAACTTATATTTGTTCGGTATTATGTTTAAATTTCTTGATATTATATTTGAATTATAAAGTTTTTGTTTACATCTTTCGATGTTTTCCTGCGTTGGGCAATGAAAATAGGAAATATATCACACACATCAACGTTTGGTAACATGTTTTGTCATATATTTCTTTCGGACATTTTAACGAACACTTGGTGTGTAAAGAGTTTAACTATGGATATAAGACATTATCATGAAACATAAACAGTCCATGAAGCTTAATTAACTTGCAAATTTGATAATTATCATGAAACATAAACAATTATATATCACAAAGGTATTTGCAGGTCGTTGAAATGAATTCAAAGTAGGCTTCAAATTGATAATGAATAACAATTAAAGGAATTCAAACATAGAGAAAACAATGTAATGGAATTCATACCTTCAATTTGATTGAATGGATTGAAATTAGGGACCCCATTGCTTAATTCTTAAATGTCATACACGAAACACCCTATTTCAATGATTTATTATTGGTCATCCATGTGGTTTCTTTGTACAATGGCTTCAACTTATGAGTATTGAACATGAGACAGATATAGGGCCGGGTATTATACTTGGGACCGAGATACCCGATATGATAAATAACCGGAACCGATCCTATATTTAGGGTATGTAAATAGGGTAAGATATTATGGTCAAGTCGGTTCTCGGGTCAGGTCGGGTAATAACAAATGCTCACCCCTAGTCATCATTAAACCCCCGAATTTAGAATAGATTAGACTGTAGTTAAAACTGAACATTAACTACAAATTCCCCTTAGATACGATACCCTATTTACGTTATCTACTTAATTTAATTAGGATTTTGCATGACCCTTACGACATTCATCAGAGACGAGTTCCGGTTCGTCGTTGATAAACCTGGCAATATGATACCCATCTAATTCACTCCCACCGGCAACAATTATTCCATTAAACAAACTACTTTGGATACGACCATTCATCATGTTGAAACGACCGGAGCAGCAACTCCCACGAGGAAGGCCGGTCCAAAATCTTCTCCAAATGCTTGATCTTCTAGAAATTCTATATAACCTTGAAGAAACACGGATTCACCTGACAAAGGATTCGAACCGCTTTCTCTGAGAGGATGGAGAATCACACCTTGTTCTTCCTCTTACACCTAGATCTGCCATGGAGAAGAAAGAAAAGTCTTGATGTAGAGATTCCCGATAGAAGAAGAATCCTCTATTTCCAGCTACAAAAGTGTGGCGGCTCCATATCTCCTGCCCTAATAATGAGGTGAACACCTCTTTATATAGGAGACATGGGTCTCCGCTAACCTTAATGGGCGAAGCCCAGTTAGGGGTTATCTCTACAAGTCCCCAGCCCAAAGTAGTGTAAACTACATCGCGTTGGGCCTCGCAGTTGGGTTAGTAAGCAACAATAATAAATAATTAATATAAAAGCGATATGTAACGGGAATGTCCGGCCGCTCGGGTCGGGTCCAATACCATACCCCATCATGTCCCCCGGTCTAGTTATGCTTCCGCGAGCAAGCGTGGGAGGAGCACTAGACTTATTAAGAGTGCTCGGAAGTGAATAATGTGAGTTTTAGGCTTACCTGTCGCCCGGGTGCAGGAAAGTTGCTGGCCATGCTTGTTGAAACTCGATTTCCAATGGAAAACCCATTTGAACTATTGCAATTACTGCTCAATATTAAAATTTGGAGTTAAAGTTGTTTTCATTATTATTACCGTGGGTACAAGATTTAATTGATGTATAGTACTTTCTATAATTATCAAGAAATTGTTTGTTCTCACGCTTATATAGTTGGATCTTCATTGTGATATCTATACACTTGTATACTGTTCATAGTTAGATCTTGATTGTGATATATATATATATATATATATATATATATATATATATATCTGCAAAATGTTGTTTATATTATTGTGGTGGTCCCCCCTGAAGATATAAGCACATGCAACACCCAACCACTACCACAAGCTAATATGGATTGACCAAAAGTTGAAGTGGAAGAATCTGTATAAATATCATACCTTCTAGATTGTTGTTGCAAAAACATGTATGCCCGGACATGCAAACCCGTCAACGCCAGGCCCAACACGTACCATACCTTCTAGGTGGTACAACTATTCTGATCCCAGTCCATTAGGGTTGGCCCAACCTTCCTACTCAGAATAGGGGAATATTGGGCCAGCCTAATGGACCAATTAGGGATGGGATGGAGCGAATCACTCGACCAGCCCATAATATGGATAGGGGTACCCTCTACAATTCTAGATACATCAAAAAGACATATTATGGGTCTTGTATCCATCAAAAGTTACTCAAATTGACCGGTTGATTAGCATGCGACTTGAGAACCTTATTATAGAAGTTGTTTTTTCATTCAAAAGCCTGATGAAAACCTAATTTCCGTAATTTATTTGTTCAATTGCTGATTTTGTTCTGGACAACAATAATGCAAGTGGAGCAACTTTCAGATCTCGCTACCAAGAGAGAAATTCACAAGTTTTGTTTTTTCATCTCCGGCGAAATCGAGCACATCCAGATCTATTGTTAGTTGATTTCTTAAAGGTTGTGATTAATTTATTTTGTTATAGGAATTTACATCAATGTTCGTTTTGATTTAATGATTCTTGAAGAAAGAAGACTACATTCGTGACATTAAAAACTCTTGAAATTGCACTATGATGAAATTACAACATCAACTAGGGAGGTAGGAACGATCTCAGGGGCAGTCTAGAGGAGATCTAAAGTCGAAAGACTAAACGAGTAATATAATAATTAAAGTTATTTAATTATTATTTGAATTATCTATAAGTATTAGTTTTATTATTATTTGTTTAGATAAGTATTGTTTAGTATTTGAGTTAGAGAAGAAATAGAATTCATATAGTCTTTAAAGATTGAGTCCTTGTAATCAAGTTTATTAATTCACAATAGTTAATAGAAGCAATTTGTGAATCTCGTTTATATTATCTGGCGTACCATATTCAACACACTATTGTTGTCGGTAACTTACTGTTTAATTCTTTTGAGATTACTTATTGCAAGACATATTTATTACACTAGTCATATAGGTTGTGAGATCGTTTTAGTGTCACCAATACGTATAAACTATTTGAAGGCATTATTGTAATATAGTGATTGGGACATGTACAATTTTTTGAATGATTATGAATATAAGGATGATGATGCGTAAATTGAAGAAACAAAATACTTTTTCATGTTAACTTAATTTTTTTTAAGACTATGAGTCCATGACCACTAAATAGGTAGGGAACAAAGACAATATTTTTGCCACTTATAAGTTAAATAATTGTTTTGAACTCACAGACACTGTAACTCATCCAACATTTAGTCAATTGATTTCATATACTAAATTGAAGAAGATGGAGAGGAGTGTCTTTATAAATCGAATGATCTATGAATGATTGACCGATTTGCGGTTGATCACAGTTAAAAATGGGCAAGGATGTTTTGTTTACTGTTACTATTGTGAATTAAACTAGATAAATTTGGTGTATGTTACACAAGGCATTGTAAGTTTATAAGATGTAAAAGTGTTATAGAATGTTTGGTGCTGATTATTTTGCTTAGGGCTGCAAACGTAGTTCATGAACCGGTCGGTGGGAATTTCGTTCGTTTAGTAAAATGAACAAACATAAACAGAGGTCACGTTCGTTTGTTTATGTTTGTGAACGTTCGGTAACGTGTTCGTTTGCGTTTAATAGTTCATTAGTGTTTTTATTTAAATACTTCAAACTTCCGACAAATAAAATATTTAATAAGTGTAAGTGTATTATATATTCTGTTCATGAACGTTTGATTGTGTTCGTTTGTTTCCATTTGTGTTCATGAACATCTTATAAATAAAACTAATAAAGCTTTTCACTGATTCATTGAAAATCCCTTTGATAAATGGTGAATTTTGATTATGTATGATTACTTATTGTCAAGTATGGTCATGTTTGACGAATTTCAATTGTGTCTATTTAATTGAGAATAGATCAAGTTGCGTCATGTGACCAATTATAACTAATCAATAATATATAAAGATTAAGAAACAAGAGATGTCACATGGCAATCTCTCCTTCGACCACACAATTTTCCTTTTAATTTATTTAAAAATAATTTTGTTATCATTATCCTTATTATTATTATTATTATTATTATTATTATTATTATTATTATTATTATTATTATTATTATTATTATTATTCTATTTAGTGCAAGTTATCTCAATTTTTATTTTTATGATTTCTCCGTCTAACTTAATTAATATTATATATTAAAACATCTTCCTAATATTATAAAATGATATTAGGAAATTATGCTTTATTTAACCTCTTATAAATACAACTAATACAGTTTTTCACTAATTCATTAAAAATCCCTTTGATAAATGGTGAATTTTGATCATGTATGCTTACTCATGGTCATGTATGATTATGTTTGACAAATTTCAATTGTGTCTAATTAATTGAGAAATTTCAATTTTTTTTTCTGCCTTTCAAAAAAAATTATAACTAATCAATAATATATAAAGATTAAGAAACATGAAATCTTTATAAATATGTTATGTGAAATATACATAATATATATAGAGATTAAAAAACAAGATGTTTTAAAACTAAACTCATAAATTAATTTTAACTTTATAATATTATTACATTTAAAGTTTATGCTTATTAACGGTATTACATATTTTTTATAATAATATAGTTTATATTTCCTCATCCTGTGTGATAAAAATTACGTATAAATTATGAATGTATAAGATTATAATATTATTGTATTCTTTAACCATGCGATAATGATTATATAAAAGTTTATGTTTATATTTTTTATATTTAACCCATGTAATACATGGTTTATAAAACCTATAAGTTTATGTTTATATATGACTTTTTTTTTCTGATTATGGGTGGTCTTAAGCAATTTTTTATGATATTTATCATCTTTATTTACGTGAAATATTTTTTTTATTTAATCCGTGTAACACACAGGGCCCACAACCTAGTAAGCTAATAAAAAAATTTGTAGTTAAATTCCTGGAAAACCTCTGGTGTTGTTTAGTACTTTTATAAAATGTTAATTTTCTTTTTAACATGTTTCTCTATATCCTTACATATGCTATAAAGAAAGAAAGAAAAAGATGAAACACACGATCATACCTATTTATTGAAAAAGTGTTTACATACGAAAAAGTAATTTTCATTTAGCAATTGATATAGACAAGAAAGATGAATTAAAAGGTCTTGTATTTGCATTTGACATCCTTGTCAGTCAAGCTCACAAATCTTGAATGTTTTTGATTAGTTCGTAGCTAGTAACTTGTTTGGAACTAGTTTCAAAAAAAAAGCTTGAGTAAAATCATCTTAAGTTAACTTGCTCATACAAATTTTCGAGCTGATATGGGCTCGTTTTTTGGTTCATTTAAGTAAAATGCTTATATAAGAAGGCTCAACTATAAGCAATCACATAAAGAAATCCAACCATTTGCAAGTGTGTTAAACTAATAGTGTCTTTAATTCCTTCTCAATGAGTTCTATCTTGAGTTTTGCATTAATTTTAGATGGTGCCACTGTGGCGTATCTTCTATGTTACTAATCATGGCGTTTTATAATCATCCACAATTTCTATTGCATGCATGCATATTCACTTTCCTACATTTTTCTTTCGTTATTCCGCCTAACTTCCATTCCGATTCCTTGCTTCTTCGACTTGGTTGATGCTTGGATTTACAAATGTGTCAATCCCTACGAATAGTTTTTGCTATGAGTGAGATTATACTTAATCACGTAAATTAACCATATTTTTCATTTAAATGCAAATCATGTTTTTGCGCTTTTGTTTTTACAAGTTATAGGTTTGTACTTTGTTGGATGTGTTGGTTTTGTGTGCCAAAGAAACCCTTTGGAACCTTAAAGTTGGGCCATTTTTTTATTAGGAGATTTACCATCCAAATTAAAAGCATGTATTTTTCTATATTAAACTGGTATGAATCCTTGCTCATGTGGAAACTCGGGGTGCAAAAGAGTTGAGTGGCTCGCAAGCTACTCGAGATCGGCTTGAGAAAAAACTCAAAACAAGCCGAGCCTTATCGAGTCCCGGTCGATCTTAAGCCTAAAATGAAAGCTCGTTTGTTTATCGAGCCCGAGCCCAAGCCTAACATGTGAAGCTCTCCAGGCTCGTCGAGCCTTATCGAGCCTTAGTGTGAACAAGCTGAACCGAACTTATTTAAACTTTTTTACGAGCCGACCCAGAACCTAAAAATAAGCTTATTTAGTAAACGAGCCCGAGCTTCACTTATCGAGCTCGAGAGCCTAAAAAGTCTATTATTTATATTTTTTTATTTAATATATTAATTAATAGATAATAAACGAGCCGAGTTCGAGCTTTGAAAACAAAGCTCGAATCGAGCCGAGCTCGAGCTTTCATAAGTTAATCGAGCTCGAGCCTAGTAGAGCTCAGACTCGGCTCGTTTGCACCCCTAATCTGAGAACCTGCTGTACATAGTAAAATGGAAAAGATCTTTGATAGGTATAAACGTTTGCGGCTACAGGTAGCCCAGTGGTGTAAATGTAAGCAAAATCAGGTGTTGTAGATGATAGGGATGAGCGTGGTACCGTTACCAGTACCAAAAATACCAGTATCAAAATTAATCAAAACTGGGTACCGGTACCAGTACCGAATATTTGGTATGGTACGGAAGGTAAAATTCGGTATTTTACTGGTACCGTACCGAACCGATACCGATACCAAAAATGCCAAAAAGTGGGTAACGATACCGAAAAATCAGTACGCGAAATTCGGTACTGGTACTCAGTACCAAATGCTCATCCCTAGTGGATGATGCAAGATAAGTGTTTGATGAATGGCGTGAATGACATGCGGTAATGTATAATACAATGATTGTGGGTTTTCTTCGTTGTGGCATGATTGAAGTGGTTATCTTCGTTGTATATGATACAAGCCTAGCGATTATGACTCCTTCTTCAAGAAATGGGTTGATTTGGGATAAAAAAATTAACGGGTTAATCTAAATCTAATTAAGTAATACAATGGGCCAAAATTGGTCACCTTTATAAAACTCGCTAACTTAAAAAGGGTACAAATGGGCTAGCACAACCGACAGCCATTGTCATTCACCACCGCATGCTGGTTGTCATTGACACCACTGCCATGCCACCAATTTCGTCACCACCCGTGGTCACTAAGCACATAAAAATTATAAAGTGTGGAAACCATTTTGTTTCTTTTTCTAAAATGACACATTTCAATTGGAACCCATTTTGATGAGACCCATTTTGACTAGAGATACATTTATAAAGAAAAAAATATTATTCATTCCAGATTTACGTTTGCTCCGTCCCATGATATTGGAATTGGACCCACAAGAATGGTCGAATGTAAACCATGTCCGTGTGGAAATAACTGAAACGGAAGCGGTGTATGTTAGAAACGGAACACAACAGTATCGAGCGATCAAGGACAAAACTCACGAACAACTTTTCTGTATTATTAATTAAAGATGGAAATTACAGACTCCATGTATTCAAAAGAACTCTCTGTTACGTCTATTCTATTTATTTTCCGGCAAGTTACGTAGGATACAAGATGATAAAATGTTGGTTAAAGAAACTATAACTTTGTTCACTGCGATGCTGAATGCTCCTGAGGCATTTATTCTGTTTGAGGCTACCATAATTCCACCACATACTAGTTGGACTGTAGCATCTGTGAACAAGGAAATAAGTGGGTGGTGGTGGTGCGGAGGACGGCGATGTGGAGGTAGGAAGTGGTGGGTTTTGAGAGGGTGAGTTTTGAGGATGACAGCCGATAAGGTTCCTCATGGTTTTTTTGGGAATGATTGTGGGTATGCATGCCTTTATAAAAAGCTGCAAACAAGAAAAGGCTGCAAGGCTCAATTATGGAAATGCCACTTGTCCATTTTCTATTGGGTCTCAGTGACACTCTGCAAAAAGACGCATCAAATACTTGAGGAGTTTGTATATGAACGCTTCAGGTGGCTATTTTCGTAATTGGTGTGAGTCAATGACTATTTTCGTAAATAGCTCTATATTATAAGTAAACTAAAGTCAAAATCACAAACATCATAACAAAACCTTAACTAACCTAATAAGTCCGTGGACTCGTACTAATAAACCCTAATCTGATAATACTTTTTTTTTTTGAACGGCAAATTAGGATCACTGACGGACCACTGGAGTATCATCGTGCCACCAGCAGAACCGCACGATCATATCCATCTCCACTAGGCATTAATGCCTATACACCAATTCAGGAGGAAACCCAATAAATCTGGGAAAACCCCCTTTGTGGGAATTGAACCCATGACCTAATGGTCATAAGCCTAATCTGATAATACTATCTAATAGAAAACTCATGAACAACTTTTTTATATTATTAATCAAAGTTGGAAATCACAGACTCGATGTATTCAAAAGAACTCTCTGTTACGTCTACTCTATCTATCACCCTACATATATTACAAGTAAACTAGAGCCAAAATCACAAATATTATATAATGTTTAAAAAAGAGATACCAACAAAAGTTATCATCCATATATTCTGATATCCACATTAATCAAATCTAATAAACAAATCAAATATCATCATCCATTTAATTCACCAAGTCTAACACAACAAGAAACTGTAGTATTAATTTCAACAAGAATCAAGAACATGATAAGCCATCAAGCTGCGTTGTTCACAACTCCACTGGTACAATGGCAAAGCATAACTTTCGGTTTTTACGAAACGCCCATACTTGAATCATCGTACCTTTCTTCAAAACATCATTATCCGCCACAAATTTGTTCCAGTTTGTCTTCAACACATAGTTGTCCGTCTCTTTCAAATGCCACTTCTTCAACCACAGCGGTATTATCTGATTAGGGTTTATTAGTACGAGTTCACGGACTTATTAGGTTAGTTAAGGTTTTGTTATGATGTTTGTGATTTTGACTTTAGTTTACTTATAATATAGAGTTATTTACGAAAATAGCCATTGACTCACACCAATTACGAAAATAGCCACCTGAAGCGTTCATATACAAACTCCTTAAGTATTTGATGCGTCTTTTTGCAGAGTGTCATTGAGACCCAATAGAAAATGAACAAGTAGCATTTCAATAATTGAGGCTTGCAGCCTTTTCTTGTCTGCAGCTTTTTATAAAGGCATGCATACCCACAATCATTCCCAATAAAACCATGAGGAACCTTATCGGCTCTCATCCTCAAAACTCACCCTCTCAAAACCCACCAATTCGTACCTCCACATCGCCTTCCTCCGTACCACCACCCACTTATTTCCTTGTTCACAGATGCTACAGTCCAACTAGTATGTGGTGGAATTGTGGTAGCCTCAAACACAACAAATGCCTCAGGAGCATTCAGCATCGCAGTGAACCAAGTTATAGTTTCTTTAACCAACATTTTATCATCTTGTATCCTAAGTAACTTGCCGGAAAACTAATAAGATTCAGGAAGGAAACTCACCGGAAAAAATGGCGGAAACCTGCAACTTGCCGGAAAACATCGCCGGAAACTTGCCCGACTCATCCCGTGCATGATGCCTCGCTCCAAGGACGCATCCCATGGCCACGTGTCCATTTTTTATTGAGTTTTGCTCCAAAGACGCATCACGTGCTTGAAGGACGCATCTCGCTCCAAGATGCATCCCATCTTTCAGACGCATCCCATCTTCATATCAGACGCATCCCATCTTCATCTCAGACGTTTCAAAGTTTCAGACGCATCTTGTGCATTTGGATCCGTGATGCCTCGTTCCAAAGACGCATGAGTTAGCCAATTTGTGAGTCAACATGATTCTTGGCTATTTTCGTAAATTCCTCTATAATATATATAGGAGGGTTAAACTATTCTACAAAGACTCTTAATTGTAAGAAGTGTAAGAAGGATTTATAGAGTGACAAGTGTCCAATAACCTAAACCCTAAACCCACTACATCACCACCCAAAACCTAAACACCCACCCACCCACACCCCACCCCACCACCACCCAAAAACCTAAACACCCCCCCTGCAATAAAAAAAAAAAGAAACTATACCTCACAAAGAAAACTCCCCAAAAAACCTAATCCCCCCCCCCCCCCCCCCCCCCCCAAAACCTAAAAAATCCTAAAAGCCACCACCACCCAAAAATCTACCCCCCCACACACACATCCCCTCTCGACAATTTTTTTTGGGTGGGTGATTAGGGGGGTTTAGGTTTTTGGGTGGTGGTGGATGTTTAGGGTTTTTTTTTGTAGTGGGTTTTTTTAGAAGCCTTTGTACCTTTCTTACAATTAGGAGCCTTCGCATTTGATCCTAATCCTATATAGGGTGATAGAATAGACGTAACAGAGAGTTCTTTTGAATACATCGAGTCTGTAATTTCCATCTTTGATTAATAATATAGAAAAGTTGTTCATTGTTTTGTCCTTGATCGCTCGATACTGTTGTGTTCCGTTTCTAACATACACCGCATCCGTTTCAGTTATTTCCACACGAACATGTTTACATTCGACCATTCGTGTGGGTCCAATTCCAATAACATGGGACAGAGCAAACGTAAATCTGGAATGAATAATATTTTTTTTCTTTATAAATGTATCTCGAGTCAAAATGGGTCTCATCAAAATGGGTTCCAATTGAAATGTGTCATTTTAGAAAAAGAAACAAAATGTGGTTTCCACACTTTATAATTTTTATGTGCCTAGTGAGTAGTGACCGCGGGTGGTGACGAAATTGGTGGCATGGTAGTGGTGGAGGCGGTGGTGTCAATGACAACCAGCATGCGGTGGTGAATGACAATGGCTGTCGGTTGTGCTAGCCCATTTGTACCCTTTTTAAGTTAGCGAGTTTTATAAAGGTGACCAATTTTGGCCCATTGTATTACTTAATTAGATTTAGATTGACCAGTTAATTTTTTTAACCCAAATCAACCCATTTCTTGAAGAACGAGTCATAATCGCTAGGCTTGTATCATATACAACGAAGATAACCACTTCAATCATGCCACAACGAAGAAACCCCACAATCATTGTATTATACATTACCGCATGTCATTCACGCCATTCATCAAACACTTGTCTTGCATCATCCACTAGGGATGAGCATTTGGTACTGGGTACCAGTACCGAATTTTTCGGTACCGATTTTTCGGTACCGGTACCCACTTTTTGTCATTTTCGGTATCGGTATCGGTTCGGTACGGTACTAGTAAAATACCGAATTTTACCTTCAAATACTGGTACCGTACCATACCGAGTATTCGGTACTGATACCGGTACCCAGTTTTGATAAATTTTGGTACTGGTATTTTCGGTACTGGTAACGGTACCACGCTCATCCCTACCATCTACAGCACCTGATTTTGCTTACATTTACACCAATGGGCTACCTGTAGCCGCAAACATTTATACCTATCAATGATCTTTTCCATTTTACTATTTACAGCAGGTTCTCATCAGATTAGGGGTGCAAACGAGCCGAGCCTGGGCTCGACCAGGCTCGAGCTCAATTAACTTATGAAAGCTCGAGCTCGGCTCGTTTATTATCTAATAATTAATATATTAAATAAAAAATATAAATAATAGACTTTTTAGGTTCGCGAGCTCGATAAGTGAAGCTTGGGCTCGTTTACTAAATAAGCTTATTTTTAGGTTCGGTGTCGGCTCGTAAACAAGTTTAAATAAGTTCGGCTCAGCTTGTTTACACTAAGGCTCGATAAGGCTCGACGAGCCTGAAGAGCTTCACATGTTAGGCTCGGGCTCGGGCTCGGGCTCGATAAACAAACGAGCTTTCATTTTAGGCTGAAGAACGACCGGGACTCGATAAGGCTCGGCTTGTTTTGAGCTTTTTCTCAAGCCGACCTCGAGTAGCTTGCGAGCCACTCAACCCTTTTGCACCCCGAGTTTCCACATGAGCAAGGATTTATACCAGTTTAGTATAGAAAAAATACATGCTTTTAATTTGGATGGTAAATCTCCTAATAAAAAAAAGGCCCAACTTTAAAGTTCCAAAGGGTTTCTTTGGCACACAAAACCAACACATCCAACAAACCTATAACTTGTAAAAACAAAAGCCCAAAAACATGATTTGCATTTAAATGAAAAATATGGTTAAGTTACGTGATTAAGTATAATCTCACTCATAGCAAAAACTATTCGTAGGGATTGACACATTTGTAAATCCAAGCATCAACCAAGTCGAAGAAGCAAGGAATCGGAATGGAAGTTAGGCGGAATAACAAAAGAAAAATGTAGGAAAGTGAAGATGCATGCAATAGAAATTGTGGATGATTATAAAACGCCATGATTAGTAACATAGAAGATACGCCACGGTGGCACCAACTAAAATTAATGCAAAACTCAAGATAGAACTCATAGAGAAGGAATTAAAGACACTGTTAGTTTAACACACTTGCAAATGGTTGGATTTCTTTATGAGATTGCTTATAGTTGAGCCTTCTTATATAAGCATTTTACTTAAGTGAACCAAAAAACGAGCCCATATCAACTTGAAAATTTGTATGAGCAAATTAACTTAAGATGATTTTACTCGAGCTTTTTTTGAAACTAGTTCCAAACAAGTTACTAGCTACGAACTATTAAAAAACATTCAAGATTTGTGAGCTTGACTGACAAGAATGTCAAATGCAAATACAAGACCTTTTAATTCATCTTTCTTGTCTAGATCGTCTGTTTCATCTTTTTCTTCCTTTACAGCATATGTAAGGATATAGAGAAACATGTTAAAAAGAAAATAAACATTTTATAAAAGTACTAAACAACACCGGAGGTTTTCCATGAATTTAACTAGAAAACTTTTTTATTAATTAGCTTACTAGGTTGTGGGCCCTGTGTGTTACACGGATTAAATAAAGAAAATATTTCACGTAAATAAAAATGATAAATATCTTAAAAAAATTGCTTAAGACCACCCATAATCAGAAAAGAAGTCATATATAAACATAAACTTATAGGTTTTATAAACCGTGTATTACATGGGTTAAATATAAAAAATATAAACATAAAATTTTATATAATCATTATCACATGGTTAAAGAATATAATAATATTATAATCTTATACATTCATAATTTATAATTTTTATCACACAGGATGAGGAAATATAAACTATATTATTATAAAAAATATGTAATTGTAAGTGCAGTATCCGGTGACTGAAGATATCAGTGTCAGACAGAACTGATAGCAACAGTTAAGGGAGAGTCTGTAAGTGCAGTTCCTGCCGGGTAACTGTGCTTTATTCATTCTGTTCAACGGTCAACAAAGTCCAAGCCAAGTCAAGAATTCGATAGCTTTCTCAGTTCCGAGTATATGATGTTAAACTCGGAAAATGTTGATTATTATTGTTGTCCGAATTATCTATTTTGTATCCCGGACAATATGTTTTGTCCGGTTTTAGTCCCTAGTCTATATATATATATATATATAGAAAGTATAATGTACTTCACGCCTTAACCTACATTAACGTACGCGACCAGATACATAACGTGCGTGATTATTTTTTTTGACCATCTCAACGTGCGTGATTATACTTTCCATGCGTGATTATCACTCTCATGCATGATTATCACCAAAAATCTGATCCCATGCGTTATTTTTGTGTCCCATGCGTGATTATTTCCTGATCCAACGGTTTACAGCGTCGCGTACGTGAAGTACGATAACGCGTAATGTATGTTAACCGCACTCTATATATATATATATATATATATATATATATGTTGTATAGGGTAGATTAGGGTAACCCTTGAGAAAGCTTGGGGCACCTCTCACAAGATCCCATCCATCCTCCATTAGTGTGCACATTCTAGAGAGAGAGAGAGAGAGAGAGAGAGAGAGACTATGTGTTAGTGAGAGAACTTGGTTTAGATCTTAGTGATCTAAACCAGCTTGTAAATGATGTATACTCTTTTGGTTTGTAATCTATGATGACTTTGTAATCTATGATGACTGATTAAATAATAAAGATATTCAATCTTCTACATATTTCTATCTTGTTCATAATTTGATGTTTCGCGTCTTGAATCAAGGGCAGTGGATGTTGTTCGTCATCGATCCAGGGGGTTCAGGATACTGTCAGTAATACCGTTAATAAGCATAAACTCTAAATGTAATAATATTATAAAGTTAAAATTAATTTATGAGTTTAGTTTTAAAACATCTTGTTTTTAATCTCAATATATATTATCTATATTTCACATAACATATTTATAAAGATTTCATGTTTCTTAATCTTTATATATTATTGATTAGTTATAATTGATCACATGACGCTACTTGATCTAGTCTCAATTAATTAGACACAACTGAAATTTGTCAGACATAATCATACATGACCATGAGTAAGCATACATAATCAAATTTCACTATTTATCAAAGGGATTTTTAATGAATTAGTGAAAAGCTGTATTAGTTGTATTTATAAGAGGTTAAATAAAGCATTATTTCCTATTATCATTTTATAATATTAGGAAGATGTTTTAATATATAATATTAATTAAGTTAGACGGAGAGATCATAAAAATAAAAATTGAGATAACTTATACTAAATAGAATAATAATAATAATAAGGATAATGATAACAAAATTATTTTTAAATAAATTAAAAGAATAATTGTGTGGTTGAAGGAGAGATTGCCATGTGACATCTCTTGTTTCTTAATCTTTATATATTATTGATTAGTTATAATTGGTCACATGACGCAACTTGATCTATTCTCAATTAATTAGACACAATTGAAATTCGTCAAACATGACCATACTTGACCATAAGTAATCATACATAATCAAAATTCACCATTTATGAAAGGGATTTTCAATGAATCAGTGAAAAGCTTTATTAGTTTTATTTATAAGATGTTCATGAACACAAATGGAAACAAATGAACACAATCAAACGTTCATGAACAGAATATATAATACACCTACACTTATTAAATATTTTATTTGTCGGAATTTTGCAGTATTTAAATAAAATATAAAAAATAAAAACACTAATGAACTATTAAACGCAAACGAACATGTTACCGAACGTTCACAAACATAACGAACGAACGCGACCTTTGTTCATGTTTGTTCATTTTACTAAACGAACGAAATTCCCACCGGCCGGTTCATGAACTACGTTTGCAGCCCTAAGCAAAATAATCAGCACCAAACAAACACTTTTACATCTTATAAACTTACAATGCCTTGTGTATGTAACATACACCAAATTAATCTAGTTTAATTCACAATAGTAACAGTAAACAAAACATCAATGAAGCATAATATCGAGCAGCTTGTGGGCATCATTAATTTAGCGATTTCCTTGCCCTTTTTTAACTGTGATCAACTGCAAATTGGTCAATCATTCATAGATCATTCGATTTATAAAGACACTGCTCTCCATCTTCTTCAATTTAGTATATGAAATCAATTGACTAAATGTTGGATGAGTTACAGTGTCTGTGAGTTCAAAACAATTATTTAACTTATAAGTGGAAAAAATATTGTCTTTGTTCCCTACCTATTTTGTGGTCATGGACTCATAGTCTCAACAAAAATTAAGTTAACATGAAAAAGTATTTTTTTTCTCCAATTTACGCAACATCATCCTTATATTCATAATCATTCAAAAAATTGTACATGTCCCAATCATTATATTACAATAATGCCTTCAAATAGTTTATACGTATTGGTGACACTAAAAACGATCTCACAACCTATATGACTAGTGTAATAAATATGTCATACAATAAGTAATCTCAAAAGGATTAAACAGTAAGTTACCGACAACAATAATGTGTTGAATATGGTACGCCAGATAATATAAACGAGATTCACAAATTGCTTCTATTAACTATTGTGAGTTAATAAACTTGATTACAAGGACTCAATCTTTAAAGACTAATACGAATTCTATTTCTTCTCTAACTCAAATACTAAATAATAATTATCTAAACAAATAATAATAATAATAAAACTAATACTTATAGATAATTCAAATAATAATTAAATAACTTTAATTATTATTTTACTCGTTTAGTCTTTCGACTTTAGATCTCCTCTAGACCGCCCCTGAGATCGTTCCTACCTCCCTAGTTGATGTTGTAATTTCATCATAGTGCAATTTCAAGAGTTTTTAATGTCACGAATGCAGTATTCTGTCTTCAAGAATCACTAAATCAAAACGAACATTGATGTAAGTTCCTATAACAAAATCAATTAATCACAACCTTTAAGAAATCAACTAACCGATAGATCTGGATGTGCTCGATTTCGCCGGAGTTGAAAAAACAAAACTTGTGAATTTCTCTCTTGGTAGCCAGATCTGAAAATTGCTCCACTTGCATTATTGTTGTCCGGAACAAAATCAGCAATTGAACAAAGAAATTGCGGAAATTAGGTTTTCATCAGGCTTTTGAATGAAAAAAACAACTACAATAAGGTTCTCAAGTCGCATGCTAATCAACCAGTCAATTTGATAACTTTTGATAGATACAAGACCCATAATATGTCTTTTTGATGTATTTAGAATTGTAGAGGGTACCCCTATCCCTAATTGGTCCATTAGGCTGGCCCAATATTCCCCTATTCTGGGTAGGAAGGTTGGGCCAACCCTAATGGACTGGGATCAGAATAGTTGTACCACCTAGAAGGTATGGTATGTGTTGGGCTTGGCGTGGGCGGGCTTGCGTATCCAGGCATACATGTTTTTGCAACAACAATTTAGAAGATATGATATTTATACAGATTCTTCCACTTCAACTTTTGGTCAATCCATATTAGCTTGTGGTAGTGGTTGGGTGTTGCATGTGCTTATATCTCAGGGGGACCCCCATAACAATACAAACAACATTTTGCATATATATATATATATATCACAATCAAGATCTAACTATGAACAGTATACAAGTGTATAGATATCACAATGAAGATCCAACTGTAAAAGTGTGAGAACAAACAATTTCTTGATAATTATAAGAAGTACTATACATCAACTAAATCTTGTACCCACGGTAATAATAATGAAAACAACTTTAACTCCAAATTTTAATATTGAGCAGTAATTTCAATAGTTCAAATGGGTTTTCAACTGGAAATCGAGTTTCAACAAGCATGGCCAGCAACTTTCCTGCACCCGGGCGACAGGTAAGCCTAAAACTCACATGATTCACTTCTGAGCACTCTTAATAAGTCTAGTGCTCCTCCCACGCTTGCACGCGGCAGCAACACTAGACTGGGGGACATGATGGGGTATGGTATTGGACCCGACTTGAGCGGTCGGACATTCCCGTTGCATATCGCTTTTATATTAATTATTTGTTATTGATGCTTACTAACCCAACCGCGAGGCCCAACGCGATGTTGTTTACACTACTTTGGGCTGGGGACTTGTAGAGATAACCCCTAATTGGACTAAGCCCATTGAGGTTAGCGGAGACCCATGTCACCTATATAAAGAGGTGTTCACCTCATTATTAGGGCAGAAGATATGGAGCTGCCACACTTTTGTAGCTGGAAATAGGGGATTCTTCTTCTACCGGGAATCTCTACATCCAAACTTTTCTTTCTTCTCCATGGCAGATCTAGGTGTATGAGGAAGAACAAGGTGTGATTCTCCATCCTCTCAGAGAAAGTGGTTCGAATCCCTCGTCAGGTGAATCCGTGTTTCTTCAAGGTTATATAGAATTTCTAGAAGATCAAGCATTTGGAGAAGATTTTGGACCGGCCTTCCTCATGGTAGTTGCTACTCAGGTCGTTTCATCACGATGAATGGTCGTATCCAAATTCGTTTGTTTAATGGAATAATTGTTGTCGGTGGGAGTGAATTAGATGGGCATCATATTGCCAGGTATATCAACGGCGAACCGGAACTCGTCTCTGATGAATGTCGTAAGGGTCATGCAAAATCCTAATTAAATTAAGTAGATAGCGTAAGTAGGATATCGTATCTAAGGGGAATTTGTAGTTAATGTTCAGTTTTAACTACAATCTAATCTATTCTAAATTCGGGGGTTTAATGATGACTCGGGGTGAGCATTTGTTATTACCCAACCCGACCCGAGAACCGACTCGACCATAATATCTTTCCCTATTTACATACCCTATATATAGGATCGGTTCCGGTTATTTATCATATCGGGTATCTCGGTCCCAAGTATAATACCCGACCCTATATCTGTCTCATGTTCAAAACTCATAAGTTGAAGCCATTGTACAAAGAAACCACATGGACGACTAATAATAAATCATTGAAATAGGGTGTTTCTTGTATGGCATTTAAGAATAAAGCAATGGGGTCTGTAATTTCAATCCATTCAATCAAATTGAAGGTATGAATTCCATTACATTGTTTTTTCTATGTTCAAATTCCTTTAATTGTTATTCATTGTCAATTTGAAGCCTACTTTGAATTCATTTCAACGACCTGCAAATACCTTTGTGATATATAATTGTTTATGTTTCATGATAATTATCAAATTTGCAAGTTAATTAAGCTTCATGGACTGTTTATGTTTCATGATAATGTCTTATATCCATAGTTAAACTCTTTACACACCAAGTGTTCGTTAAAATGTCCGAAAGAAATATATGACAAAACATGTTACCAAACGTTGATGTGTGTGATATATTTCCTATTTTCATTGCCAAACGCAGAAAAACATCGAAAGATGTAAACAAAAACTTTATAATTCAAATATAATATCAAGGAAATTTAAACATAATACCAAAAAAATGTAAGTTAATGATCAAAAAAGCGAATGATGAATGATGGTTTGTTTTTGCCATGAATTAGATAAGTAGGTAATAAAAAAAATCATATCTCCAATGGGTTGCTTATACCAGCCCATAACCTAGAGCCAAAAGTCTGAAACAAGAAAAATCTATATGTTACATCTTTAATAAATCGGTCCAACTGTTTGATCTCGGTTTTTCCCTGTTTTTGGACCGACCCGACCCGATTATAGTATACATATTGGAACCGATTTTCAACCCTACTAGATTCGGTTCGGTCCGGTTTGGGTGTCTTTTCGGGTTGGTTATCGGTTAATATCTGTTCGGAGTCCGGACCTATTTATGCTCACCCCTAATGATGACTGTCGTAAAGGTCATGCAAAAACCTAATTAAACTAAGCGATATCAGATCTGCTAGATCTGCTGAGGTTAACGGTGCTTATTTTGATATGTTTGGGTTTTTGTATGGAGGTATTGTTGTCCTTGGTGCTTATGTTATTATGAGTGGAATAATAAACAATGGTGGGGGAGATATTGAATTGATGTTTGTTAACGCCCGTTTCCTACTTAACGGCTTTATAGTCATCGGAGATGAAAGCCGATCGTTTATTATCGGAGATGGTTCGATAAGTCTTGCAGAATCAGATTGGGGGTTTTATTTTGATGGTTTTTTCATTGTTGAAGGTAGCATCCTCAACAATGGGGTTGAGGTTAACATGAATGGCCAAATCTTAGTTGCAGAAGGTAGAATTGAACAGAGCGTTGAAGATATCAACGATGTTGAATTAGGATTGGAACACTTGGTGATTGGGGATGTTGAAGAAGATGAACAAGAAGATCAAAAACACCGAGTATCATTATTTAATTTAATTATTTCTTGAAAATTACTGAATATGTTTAAATATATTCGATTATATATCGACTATATTTTAATATATTCGGTATTTTATTAGAATTTGAAGAGTAATGAGATATATTGACAAGTTTTGTAATCGATGAGTATTGAGATATAATCATAGAGCAGTTTGAAAATTTATCAAAGTGCAAACGTGGATCTTTAAACGTGTAGTTTCAGACTTTGATGTGTAGATTAATGTTTAGGTTTGATATATGATAATAGTTTTTTCCATTAAATTAGTCATACACCAAAATCAGTTTTTAAACATTAGAATTTAGGTGAGTTGATTTCATTAACGAATGTTTATATGGCAAAAATAGGGATGCAAACGAACAACACATTGTTCGTGTTCGTTTGTTAAAAGATATATGTGTTAACGAACTGTTCATGAACACAAATGGAAACAAACGAACATAATCAAACGTTCATGAACATAATATATAATACTCTAACACTTATTAAATATTTTATTCGTCGGAATTTTGAAGTATTTAAATAAAATATAAAAATAAAAACACTAATGAACTATTAAACGCAAATGAACACGTTACCGAACATTCACAAACATAAATGAACGAACGCGACCTCTGTTTGTTCATTTTAATAAACGAACAAAATTCCTGCCGACCGGTTCATGAACTACGTCTAGAGCCCGAATCCAAATAGTCAGCACCAAACATTCTATAACACTTTTACATCTTATAAACTTACAATGCCTAGTGTAACATACACCAAATTTATCTAGTTTAATTCACAATAGTAACGGTGAACAAAACATCAATGAAGCATAAGATCGAGCAGCTTGTGGGCATCATTAATATAGTGATTTCCTTGCCCTTTTTTAACTGTGATCTACCGCAAATCAGTCAATATGCCATAGATCATTCGATTTATAAAGACAATGCTCTCCATCTTCTTCAATTTAGTATATGAAATCAATTGACTAAATGTTGGATGAGTTACAATGTTTGTGAGTTCCAAACAATTATTTAACTCATAAGTGGAAAAATATTGTCTTTGTTCCCTACCTATTTAGTGGTCATGGACTCATAGTCGCAAGAAAATTTAAGTTTACATGACAAATTTTTTTTCTCTAATTTACGTATCATCATCCTTATATTCATAATCATTTAAAAAATTGTACATGTCCCAATCACTATATTACAATAACGCTTTCAAATAGTTTATACGTATTGGTGACACTAAAAATGATCTCACAACCTATATGACTAGTGTAATAAATATGTCTTGCAATAAGTAATCTTAAAAGGATTAAACAGTAAGTTACCGACAACAATAATGTGTTGAATATGGTACGCCAGATAATATAAACGAGATTCACAAATTGCTTCTATTAACTATTGTGAATTAATAAACTTGATTACAAGGAATCAATCTTTAAAGACTAATACGAATTCTATTTCCTCTCTAACTCAAATACTAAACAATACTTATCTAAACAAATAATGATAAAACTAATACTTATAGATGTTGGATCGTTGTTTGACCCGATTGAGTCGATCAGAAGAGCTTTAAGTCCAGTTCAAAGGCGGAATCAGAGAACTAGACACGAACACAGCTTGATAATCTAATATCTGTCTTTTATATTGCGTTTAACATTGATTACAACCTGACAGAAATCTGGCAGCACTTCGTTACAGTTCTGGAAGATGTGTACCGAATGAATGACCAAATGCACCTTATATAGTAGAGATGCTTTCGCTTATGTGTACATGCCATAAAAGCGAAATCACTTGTTTCTGATTTCACTTATATGGACATGTCCATATGAGCGAAATCACTCCCTTAACTTCTAACAATCGTTTCTCGAACCTCGTGCACTGGATATCCTATCTAATCTTATCCTATTACATGATACAAGACGAAGACAATAGACGTAATGCACTAACAGACTCCCCCTCGGATATTGACGAAGTCTTCAGTGACTAATCTTCAATATGACACATCTTCAGTCTTGATCATTCTGCCTTTTCTTTCAAGTTGTAACATTGTAAGCATACAACAATCTTTCTCTTCTCCTATTAGCTTCAGGCTCCCCCTTTCATCAAGCTTCCGTGCTTTGGGATCGACACCTAGCTTTCCATCTACAAACTCCTCTTTGCTTCAAGCTTGTCTTCAGACTCCCCCTTAGACTCTGCTCTCAGGATCGTAGTCTGGAATATCTGCAATCACTCAAACATTCATAAATACAATGTTTTCATATTATCAATCAACTTCTCTAATCCACTCCCTCTATCAACAAACTTCATAGATTTGGCAATGTTAAAGAATCCAACTCCCTCACAGTTAATCATCCAAGTTCAAGTTAATGACCTTGGAGATATCACAAACTGTTTTTGAAATTTTTGATTTTAAATCAAGTTTCAAATTAATGAACTTGTTTTATTTTCAGAAACACAATCAGCTTACTTAGATTTTGAAACTCAGCATTTCAGATATCGGTTGTCGAAAATAAAGCAGAAATCAAAATCTTTTTGTATTTTCTGAAAATATAAAGCAGTAAAGAAATATGTACAAACATATTTACAGACAATATTTTTGTTTGAGTATGCGTCAGAGGATCATATCAGTTTTTGACAAGTCACAAGTACCATTGAGCTTAGTTACACAGTAAGAATTAAACAATTCACTTAGATTGTCGATATATTGATCCACTTAAATTTTCACACAAAGTTTAACTGATTCAGGATACGAATTAAATGTATTAAGAACTTAAACTCATTCATGTGTCCCACCTCTTGAATATACTCCCGTATCCAGATCCCAATATTCAGTCTTACAGGTAATTATAACACAAATGATATCTGTAAGGGGTTAATAAATTATGAAGAATCATGAGAGCTCAGGTCAGAACTACTGTTCAGCAGAGAGATCATGACTCAACTTGTGGGTGTGTCCCCTTTAGAGGATCTTTTTTACAACAGCATTGCTAAGCAATTTTATTGTCTTATCATATATGCTGAGGGTGATGCTGTGTTTCAAGCATTTGCAGAAAGTATTATTCGAGGACTAGGTCAGAACTTCCATTCAGCAAAAGTCCCGGAATAATACCCCAGACATCATTGAGTATAAAAACCTAGTATATCAGAAAGAGGGACCTTTCAAACGAGATTTCAGGGGTTACCTATATATCCAAGTAGTGTTCCCCACGAAATAAGTAAGTTTGAATTTAGGTTTATATCCCGAAAAAGTTTACTAAATGTATAAAAATCTACCGACACATCCACGGTGAGATCGTTTAACATATTTAAACTTTCCAATTCTTTAGCGTACTGTAACTGTCTACTGATGTACTATCATTTCCTCTTTTTTACGCAAAAACTCAATTTTCAATTTTATCATGTTTTTGACTTTTTCAAAATTTCAAATGTTTTTGTAATTTTTCTCCCCCTAAAATGCAAAACCATTTAAAGAAAATTTGACAACCAACACTGATAGCCTTGTCTCGCCATCCATTTTCTGCTAAAAGTGCTCTGATTTGCAGAAAATAATGTACCCCCATGATTTACAACACATTGATTTTTACAGTTTGAACACCGTTTTTCAATCTGGTGAAAGTAATCATGTTTGTTCAGCCGTGAGGGTTTCGGCATATTCATTCAACACATATTTTTGTATTTTTGAATATTTGACAAAAATTAAAAACAAACATATTTTTGGTTTTTCAAAATTTTCAATTTTTAGGGTTTTTGAAATATTGTTTATTTATTTACAGAAAAACATATAAACTTCCTGTTTCAACCAACACAGGATCCAGCAGCCTCCTCTCCTTGTTGTGCCAGGCTGCTCCAACCTCCATTCTCACAATCTTTGAATTCCATGAGCACCTGCACAAACAAACTACTCAATTACTTGAACAATTTAGCCCAGGTCTGTTGAACCTTAGGCATTTCAACACAATAATTTTCATTCAATGCTGGAAATTCTTTGTCATTTTTCACAAAAACTTTCTCAATTTTAACTTCAACTTTCTCATCTTGTACCAAATCAACATGTTTCTTAACACTCCATGTTTGACTTTTTGGTGTTCCTCGTTTGTAAAAATGTGAAACTTTTTGAACATTTTGATTTTGAACAACAACTCTTGGTTTCCAAAACTCTTGAGGTTTTGTCATATCAACAGTTGTTTTCCAACTTTGTGTTGTTCTAAATCTGGGTGTGTGAGAATTCCAGGTCTGTCTTGAATCAAACCTATACGGGTTTGACTTCCAATTTTGAGTCGAAGCAAACTTGTTTGTGTTGTACCTCCAAGTTTGTTTTGAGTCAAATCTGGTTGACCTTTGTCTCACAATTTTAGATTTTTGTTTCTTAGCATCAATCTTCTTTTTATCAACATCCACAGGTTTTAGATTAGGACACTTGCGTGCAAGATGTCCTTTTTGATCACATTTGAAACATGTTCTCATGGACACATCTTTGACCTGTGGTTGTTGCTTTTTCTTTTGAGCAAAAAACTCATCATTAGACTGTCTCATTTTGAGTTCTTTTTCTTTTTCTAAACTGCCTCCTTGAATAAAAGTCATTTTTGCTTGAAAATTCAGCGTCTCATTTTTGTTCCGATTCTGTTTCTTCTTATAACCCAACCCAGCCTTCATGTTCTTCTTTTTGAAACCAGGTTTGTTATACGAACCTTTATGACTCTTACCAACAAACTTTGAAATCTCAGACTTCTCAATCTCAACCATTTTGAAAACTTTATCAACCTTTTCTGAAATCACATTCTGAATCAGGAAAACAACATCTAAGAACAATTTGTCCGATCCAATCATGGTATAAACCAATCCTTTTGAATCATCATTCAAACTTTTCTCGGATTTTGTGTTTTTCAGATATCCATCATGAAGATTTCCTTCATCTTCATCCTGTGATTCAGATTTACCTGTATCAACCGACTCTTCTTTCAACACACTTTCAACAACTTTACCTACCACCTCTGAATCATGAGAATCATCAGATTTGGAATAGGTTATGTCAATGTTGTCTGGCAATTGGTCTACCATGTTGAAAGCTTTTTCGACCTTTTCCTCATCATAAAATGCAAATTTTCCCGGTGGTGGAACTTGATGAAACTCTGAGCCAATACCTTTCTTGTTCTGCTCAGACTCACCATCACCCGGTTTTATATTGAAAATTCGTTCAAGCACATATGACGACACGTGGTAACTCTTTAACTTGTTGTTATCCTGTTCTAAATCAGCAATCTGTCGCTTTAACTTAGCAACATCCTCAATATATGAATTAACAACATCTTGTTTTATAGCATACATTCGTTTAAGCTCTTTAGTTGTTTCAGAAAGATTATTCATTCTTGTTTGAGCGTATTTCATTTCATCTTTCACTTTCTCATATGACTCTTTTGTAACATGATATGATAATTTCATTGAGTCATATTCCTTTTTCATTTCTTGACAAGCAATTTCTTTTTGTTCACAGTCATTTGTCATTTTCAAAACATTTTCTCTCAATACTTCATTTTCTTTCTCTAATTTGTTACATTTTTCTGAAAGTTTTTCATCATTTTCTTTAAAAACCTTTTCTTTTTCTAACATCTCTTTGCATTTTTCTTTGAAAATGTTTTCTATTTTTGTGAATTCAAGATCTTTTGTTCTGAATTGCTCATCTTTCTCAGTACAAGCTCTGCACATTTCCATGCATTTCTTGCACTGATCAATCAGTTTCAAGTTTTCAGAATCAGAGTTTACCTCAGTGATTGGCACTTCGGTGTTTTCAGCAACCTCTGTCTGCTCATCAACATCCTGCTTTTCTTCAACACCGACTTCATCACCAACATTATCAGCT
The DNA here is from genome assembly GCA_030545235.1 of Helianthus tuberosus. Taxonomy (NCBI): domain Eukaryota; kingdom Viridiplantae; phylum Streptophyta; class Magnoliopsida; order Asterales; family Asteraceae; genus Helianthus; species Helianthus tuberosus. Next base: position 3,078,591 of record CM060450.1, on the reverse strand, counting down.
TCCTCATTCTCATTCTTTTCTTCTTTTTCTTCTTTCTTCACCTCTTCTTCAATCTGCTGTTCTTCAGTAACAGCTTTCTCAACCTCTTCATTCACAACAACTTCTTCACTTTTGATTTCCTTCACAGCTTCAACTTCAACAGTTTCTGCTTTAACCTCTTCAGCAGCTTTCTTCAGATTGTTCACCATTTCTTCAACATTCTTTTTCATCCTCTCTTCATCTCTCTTTCTCAGACACGATAGCATGGCATATCTGATCTCCTTTTCAAATCTCTTAACGTATGTGTCATCTTTCAATACATTTCTATAGTATTCAGCTCTCAACGGGACTTTGAGAAGAACATCATCGAAGATTATGTCTTTCTTGGGAACAACCGGTTCTCCTTCTCTGTTATAATAGCATTCTCTCTTTTTATCCCATCTTTTGCTACCGACAGCCATCTCATACTCCTCCTGCATGTCATCCATTCTGTTGTAGACCACGTTTCTTTCTCTGTAGGTCTTCTCACTCAAGATCTCTTCTCGAGTTTTCTCTTTGATCTCAACTTTTTCTTCACGGATTTCAACAGTGTCTTTGTCTTTGTTTTCATTTTGAATCTCAGCAACAAAAACAAACTTTCTTTCTTCTGTCATAGCTCTCCCATTAGCTGTTTTACGAACATTCTCTAAACGATCTTCTTCTGGACAAACTGTGCTCCAGTCAAATCCTTCATCAGGATAGATTACTGCATATCCTCTTGACTTTTCTTTTGGTTTATCTTCAATCAACTTTGGCTCTTCTCTGCTTCGATGGTAGATTGCCTTTCGATAATAGTCATCGTTGAATGGATGTTCATTTCCACCAACTGCAAAATTAGTGCACTCTCTCTTGAAATGACCTTTTTGCTTGCATTTGAAGCAGGTCACTTTGGATTTGTCGAATCCAAGCTTTGTTGAAGCACCTCCAAGAGATTGTTTCCCGGTAATCTCCATATACCTCTGAGCTCTGCGAATACAACTAGCTAAACACCAACGGATGTCAATGAGCTCCATCTCTTCCGGATCAATCTGGTCATAGTCTTCTTTGGTTAACTCAGAGTTTCCAATTTTGCCAGCTACAAGACCATCATATGACTCCAGAACAGATGCAAGAAAACTCATTTGCTGCTTCGCTGCATTTATGCTCATTGTAGGAGAATTCTTCAGTTTAAGAGCAATGTTGCACAGAATTTCTTCAGATTCATCAGAATTTGTCCTTGAAGATGAATGATATCCAGAATGATGACTTGCTGACGTTGTTGGTGGTTCTTTCATCTTTTCACCACTAAATGCTGTTTTTGGTGAACCGACACCTTTATCAGACAGCACACTGCCTTTGTAGTACAAGCCAACGTTCTGTTGATGTGAAGAATCAGTCATCTTGTTTTGCTTCTGCAACTCCAAATCATGACTTTCAATCTTTTCAAACGAAGCATCAAGAGCAATATTGTCATATGAAGCATCATTTTTTAAGATAAAAACAAATGTTTGCCACTGATCAGCTCGTGGTAACGCTTCAATCACTTTATCTATAAGTTCCTCTCTTGTTTTATTTATCTCTAATCTCTCCAATTCAATTTTAAGATGACAGAATCTCTCAATCATTTGTCTCACTGTCTCTCCTTTAATATTATCAAACAGATCTAATTCTTTCTTTAATAAAGCGATTTTGTTCTTTTTAATCTGTTTACCCCCCTCAGCTTTTATTTGTAAAGCTTCCCAAACAGATTTAGATGACCCGTCATGTTTTAGTAATGCAAAAATATCATTTCTGATTGCTGACTGGATCAATGCTATCATTCTCTGTTCAGCTCCGTATTCAGCTTTATCTTCTCTGGAAAACTTCTTGAATACAAGATCTTCGCCTTTCTCATCTTTTGGTTTTTCATATCCATACTCCAAGCAGAACCAGCTTTCATGAGCATACGCTTTCGCCCAGTTGATAAACCGTTCCTTCCACCAGGTATAATCTTCAATGCTTTCCAGAGTTGGTGGCTTTGAGTGAGTTCCGTAAAAATTATCGTGCTTGATGTTCTCATTGAGCACCTTAGTGATGGTTTTTGGTGTAACATTTGCAACCTCGGACGATTCGGATGTGAATGCGTTGAAAAACGTGTTGTAGAATTCCTCAGCCATGATGTAAACCTGACAAATACAAACAAACAAACAATCAGTACAATCAATAACAAATAACTTGTAACAGACTAACACTCGATCGACGTGAACTGATCTCGACACGAAAAAGTTCACTTTTGGAGCGAAATAAGAAACTTGAGCTAATTCTTATTGACGTTGAGCGAAATCACATGTATCATGGAGCAAAATCTCAAATGTTCACAAGAGTGGAACCACTGGTTGTCCGAATAAGCTGAATCACAGTGTACGAATAAGCTGAATCACTTTGTACGAATAAGCGGAATCACTTTGTACGAATAAGCGGAATCACTTTGTACGAATAAGTGGAATCACTTTGTACGAATAAGCGGAATCACTTTGTACGAATAAGCGGAATTAGAATTCTGAGTGACCTTTGGAGCGAAATCATACTTATCTAGTCCACAAAAGCGAAATCAGGTTGACTAATGAGCGAAATTAGACCATGTATGTCCCTAAGAGCGAAATCACCATGATCATACGAGCGAAATCACTGATTATGTGACACAAGAACGAAATCAGATGGTCATATGAGCGAAATCATAGTGACAAATAAGCGAAATTAACATGACATATAAGCGGAATCACAAGATGTTCGTACGAGCGAAATCAAGTCCGAAGTCGATTTGGTCCATTTTTAGTCCGAATTTTGATGTGAAACTTTCAAGGGTTTATCTTTGTCCAATATTACACACACTGTGAAATTTTGATCTGGTTTTAACCGATAAAACTCCCTGAAATGATGAAAGAAGGTGTAGAAGTCAGAATATGAGCGAAATCAAGCTAAACTCTTCTTCCTGAGCTCTGATACCACTTGTTGGATCGTTGTTTGACCCGATTGAGTCGATCAGAAGAGCTTTAAGTCCAGTTCAAAGGCGGAATCAGAGAACTAGACACGAACACAGCTTGATAATCTAATATCTGTCTTTTATATTGCGTTTAACATTGATTACAACCTGACAGAAATCTGGCAGCACTTCGTTACAGTTCTGGAAGATGTGTACCGAATGAATGACCAAATGCACCTTATATAGTAGAGATGATTTCGCTTATGTGTACATGCCATAAAAGCGAAATCACTTGTTTCTGATTTCACTTATATGGACATGTCCATATGAGCGAAATCACTCCCTTAACTTCTAACAATCGTTTCTCGAACCTCGTGCACTGGATATCCTATCTAATCTTATCCTATTACATGATACAAGACGAAGACAATAAACGTAATGCACTAACAATAGATAATTCAAATGATAATTAAATAACTTTAATTACTATTTTACTCGTTTAGTCCTTCGAATTTAGATCTCCTCTAGACCGCCCCTGAGATCGTTCGTACCTCCCGAGTTGATGTTGTAATTTCATCATAGTGCAAGTTCAGGAGTTTTTAATGTCACGAATGCAGTCTTCTTTCTTCAAGAATCACTAAATCAAAACGAACATTGATGTAAGTTGCTATAACAAAATCAATTAATCACAACCTTTAAGAAATCAATTAACCGATAGATCAGGATGTGCTCGATTTCGCCGGATAAGAAGAAACAAAACTTGTGAATTTCTCACTTGGTAGCCAGATCTCAAAGTTGCTCCACTTGCATTATTGTTTTTCGAAAAAACATCAGCAATTGAACAAAGAAATTGTGGAAATTAGGTTTTCATCAGGCTTATGAATGAAAAACAACTTCTATAATAAGGTTCTTAAGTCGCATGCTAATCAACGGGTCAATTTGAGTAACTTTTGATGGATACAAGACCCACAATATGTCTTTTTGATGTATCTAGAGTTGTCGAGGGTACCCCTATCCCTATTACGGGCTGGTCGAGTGGTTCGCTCCATCCCATCCCTAATTGGTCCATTAGGTTGGCCCAATATTCCCCTATTCTGTGTAGGATGGTTGGGCCAACCCTAATGGACCGGGCTCGGAATAGTTTTACCACCTAGAAGGTATGGTACATGTTGGGCCTGGCGTGGGCGGGTTTGGTGTGTCCGGGCATACACGTTTTTGCAACAACAATCAAGAAGGTATGATATTTATACAGATTCTTCCACTTCAACTTTTGGTCAATCCATATTAGTTTGAGGTAGGGGTTGGGTGTTGCATGTGCTTATATCTTCAGGGGGCCCCCACAACAATACAAACAACATTTTGCAGATATAGATATCACAATCAAGATCTAACTATGAACAGTATACAAGTGTATAGATATCACAATGAAGATCCAACTATATACGCATGGGAACAAACAATTTCTTGATAATTATAGAAAGTATTATACATCAATTAAATCTTGTACCCACAGTAATAATAATGAAGAAACCTTTAACTCCAAATTTTAATATTGAGCAGTAATTTCAATAGTTCAAAGGGGTTTCCCACTGGAAATCAAGTTTCAACAAGCGTGGCCAGCAACTTTCCTGCACCCGGGCAACAGGTAAGCCTAAAACTCACATTATTCACTTCCGAGCACTCTTAGTAAGTCTAGTGCTCCTCCCACGCTTGCACGTGGGTGCAACACCAGATAGGGGGACATGATGGGGTATGGTATTGGACCAGACCCGAGCGGTCGGACATTCCCGTTACTTATCGCTTTTATATTAATTATTTATTATTGCTGCTTACTAACCCAACCGCAAGGCACAATGCGATGTAGTTTACACTACTTGGGGCTGGGGACTTGTAGAGATAACAACTAACTAGGCTTCGCCCATTGAGGTTAGGGGGCCCATGTATCCTATATAAAGAGGTGTTCACCTCATTATTAGGGCAGAAGATATGGAGCCGCCACACTTTTGCAGCTGTAAATGGGGATTCTTCTCCTACCGGCAATCTCTACATCCCGACTTTTCTTTCTTCTCCATGGCAGATCTAGGTGAAAGAAGAAGAACAAGGTGTGATTCTCCATCCTCTCAGAGAAAGCGATTCCAATCCCTCGTCAGGTGAATCCGTATTTCTTCAAAGTTATATAGAATTTCTAGAAGATCAAGCATTTAGAGAAGATTTTGGACCGGCGTTCATCGCGGGAGGTGCTGTCGCGGGTCGTTTCATCATGATGAATGGTCATATCTAAAGTGGTTTGTTTAATGGAATAATTGTTACCGGTGGGAGTGAATTAGATGGGCATCATATTGCCAGGTATATCAACGGCGAACCGGAACTCATCTCTGATGACTGTGGTAAGGGTAATGTAAAAACCTAATTAAACTTAGTAGATAGCGTAAGTAGGGTATCGTATCCAAGGGGAATTTGTGGTTAACGTTCAGTTTTAATTACAGTCTAATCTATTCTAAATTCGGGGGTTTAATGATGATAACTGTCGTAAGGGTCATGCAAAAACCTAATTAAACTAAGCGATATCAGATCTGCTAAGGTTAACGATGCTTATTTTGAGATGTTTGGGTTTTTGTATGTTGGTATTGTTGTCACCGGTGCTTATGTTATTATGAGTGGAATAATAAACGGTGGTGGAGGATATATTGAATTGATGTTTGTTAACGCCTGTTTCCTACTTAACGGCTTTATAGTCGTCGAAGATGAAAGCCGATCATTTATTATCGGTGATGGTTCGATAAGTCTTGCAGAATCAGATTGGGGGTTTTATTTTGATGGTTTTTTCATTGTTGAAGGTAGCATCCTCAACAATGGGGTTGAGGTTAACATGAATGGCCAAATCTTAGTTGCAGAAGGTAGAATTGAACCGAGCGTTGAAGATATCAACGATCTTGAATTAGGATTGGAATCCTAGGTGATTGGGGATGTTGAAGAAGATGAACAAGAAGATTGAAAACACCGGGTATCATTATTTAATTTAATTTAATTATTTCTTGAAACTTACTGAATATGTTTAAATAAATGTGTTCATGACCTATTCATGAACACTTACCAAACGAGATTTTATGTTCGTGTTCGTTTGTTAAGTAAATGAACTTGTTCATGTTTGTTAATTTTAATCAACGAACATTGATGAACACAAACTAATGTTCATGAACACAAGCTAATGCTCATGAACACAAATGAAAACAAAACACAATCAAACGTTCATGAACAAAATATATAATATACTTACACTTATTAAATATTTTATTTGTCAGAATTTTGAAGTATTTAAATAAAATATAAAAAATAAAAAAACTAATGAACTATTAAACGCAAACAAACACATTACCAAACGTTTACAAACATAAACGAGGGAACGCGACCTCTGTTCATGTTTGTCCATTTTACTAAAGGAACGAAATTCCCGCCGACCGGTTCATGAACTACGTTTACAGCCCGAAGCAAAATAGTCGGCACCAAACATTATATAACACTTTTACATCTTATAAACTTACAATGCCTAGTGCAACATACACCAAATTTATTTAGTTTAATTCATAATAGTAATAGTAAACAAAACATCAATGAAGCATAAGATCGAGCAGCTTGTGGGCATGATGCGTGTGAAGTGTTACATATATTAGGTGTATATTTTAAGCCCTTTAACACTTTTTTTAGCCAAGTTTTAAATTTATAAAACACGATATTTACTAACACTAAACACACATATGGGCAAGTGCACCCATCGTGAGCGTAGTATAGTGTTGGTAAGATACCGAGGTCGTCCAAGGACACAAGAGCTTTTAGTACCGGTTTATCCTCAACGTCTAATCAAATCAAAAAGTTTTAGAAAAATGTTTTAAACTAAGGAAAATAAAAACTAACTAAAATGCTGAAAAGTAAAAATAAAATAACAACAGATAGACAAGATGAATCACTTGGTTCCGACTCGTGTATAGTGTAACCTTTGATTATTTCCGCACTTTTGCACTTATTTAAGATATTATCTTAGTTATTGTAGTAGGTCCCTCTTTTGAAGGTGACGTTACCCTCAACCCAGTAGTTTGAGTCAGCAAGGATACAATCCTAAAGGGTCGGATTATTGAAAGATAATTAATTAAGTTATTAATGCAAATTATGGTAGGCCCCTCTTTTGGAGGTGACGTTACCCTCGACTAAGTAGTCTGAGTCAGCAGGGATACAGTCCTAAATAGCCGGGTTATAGTATTAATAGTAGTTAACTTATGAGGGGATCAAAGAGTTTGGACCCTCGCCATCCAATACCGTTAAGTATTGAAGGAGGTCCTACTAAATTTGACCCAGGTCCATTGCAGGACCTCTAAACGCTGAACAATGGCAAGACTCTTACCAAACCGTTCCCTTAACCCCCGACCAGGTAGCCAACATACCTCCATATAGACCGTGGAGATATGAATGGTGAAAATCTTTTATTTTATATAGACAGTAAAATAATGTCAAGACACCATGGACAAACGATAAAGAAGAATCACCTTCAACATAAGAAACTAGTTATTAAAGTCATTAATACAAAACCAAGTAAAAAGTGCGAAAAGATTAGAAATAAAAAGTATTACACTAGACACTTGTCTTCACCAAGTGATGTAAGAGACTTAGGCAAATATGGCCTTGATTGTCAAGAACTCTTACGATCAATCTTGGATCCCGAGACGACTCACACACTCTATGATGGACAATGGATGATGGTGGTGGATGATGGTGTTATGGTGGTGGTGGGTGGTGGGTGAAGTGTGAGAGAGGTGGTGTGCCAAGGGATGGTTTGAGCTTGAGCCAAGCACTCCTATTTATAGGCTGAACAGAAGCTCGGGCACGGCCCCGTGTCCACATCCTTCTCTTTCTTCATTTAATGCAGCTTGTCTTATTAGTTGACCACGCCCCCGTGTCTGCTGAGCACGACCCCGTGTGCAGAAGAATCTTTGTACTATGAAGATTTGCCTAGATTGTGCGAATCTTATAGTTGACCACGGCCCCGTGTCCACTGAGCACGGCCCCGTGGTGGGCAATAGAAGATTCTACCACTTTGTCTTTTCTGCTGACACTTGGGCACGCCCCCCGTGCTGGCTGAGCACGGGGCGTGTTCAGTCTTCTGTCTTCTTGTTTTGCTTGGGAAGATGCTGTCGTGGGGTCGGGCATGTCACGTTTGTTCCTTTTCTTGTATTTATGTTAGATTTTGCTATCTTTTTGCTCCTTTTGTTAATTTGAGCTCATTTAATCATGAAAATACAAAAGGAAGACAAAAGCATACTTTTTCCAATATTAGTACTAAAAAAGGGTTAGTTTTATGCCACAATTGATGTAATTTATATGTTGCATTTTGCACACATCAAATCCCCCCACACTTGAATCTTTGCTTGTCCTCAAGCAAAACTCTTTATAATGTGGCTTTACACACCCAAATGGAATGGGTAGAAGAGAACGTTTTTGGGCTTGTCATAGAGTGTCAGGATTTCCAAGATTCTTTATTTAGTTTTATTTTTATTTATTTACAATCCTATTCGTCATGATTTATTTAAAACTTTTCATAAGAAAAATTACTTATTAGGGCATAACATGCCTCTTTAAAATTTTCTTTATATACAAGTTCACATACCTCACGGGGGATCACTCAACACTCGGCCGAAGATGTATTTTAGTGGATCACTCGAGAGCGGCATGGAACTTACTCCTACCATAGGCTTGCTAAGCAATCAATCCTCCTCCTTTTTAACTTATATACCTTTGTAAATATCAAGAGGACTTTTGGGTGAAGGGTTAGGCTTGGGTTAAAGGTAGGTGGTTGGGTTAGTGGTTAGCGGTTTGTAAAAAAAAGGCGAAAAAGCGTAAAAAGCATCGGTTTTCGTAAGACTTTCTATTTTTCAACCTTTTATTATTTTGATGAAGCCATTATTCCAAACAAAGTTATTTTTGATGAACTTGTTTGTTTATTTGTTTTTGCTTCATCATCAACAAATATATATTTTTTTTTTCAAAAGTCATACGAAAAACCAAGCTAGTTACTAAAACAAAGGGTTAAAAATGAAAAAGGTTTTGGTGGGTAAAAGGGTGTTTGTTTGGGTTATGAAATGAAAAGGTTTAGGCTCAAAGGGGCTAACTAGGGGGATTTTGGGTAGGTGGTAAAAAAAAGAAAAATAATGGTGTAGAAATAAAAAAATGTTAGTCCTAATGCCTCCATCATTTACTTACTCGGGTTTAAGTTGGTAAGGACCGGGAATGTATCGTCATGGCAAGTTCTAGAGTCGTAAGAACCAAACGGCTATTCACACAAGAAACGAAAAATGAGCATTTAGTTTAATGATATGTAATTGTATGCTCAATAAAGACTCAAAACTCACTTTTGTGGGAATGGGTTTTTTTATGTGATCAAGTATATATAATCAAATTTTAACTAAGCTTGTCATGCCTTTTCATAATTTTCTTATGTTGGTTCTTTTTATCACGACGCTATCGGTTGTAAATTCGTAAAAATATAACCTTTTTAGAACTTGAAATTCCCAAGTTAAACCTAGACAAGTAAAAAAAATGAAAATTTTTGAAAAAATTTGGGGTGATTAGCGGTTCCAATAGAGTTTTGTGTAAGGCTTGTATTTAGGACTTGCAAGATTCAAGGTTTTAGCATCCCCCCACACTTAAATTACACATTGTCCTCAATGTGTCCCAAAAATAAATTTTTAGGTTGATTGAACGTGTAAAAAGGTGTAAAAAGCAAAAATTTTGTGTTACTGGGCGCTGAACACGGCCCCGTGTTGTCCGGGCACGGCCCCGCGTTCAAGTGCCAGTAATAAAACTAAATCAAGAGAAACAGAAGCCTGGACATGGGGGCGTGTTGGGTGAACACGGCCCGTGTCCAGTTACCTGAACTGGGTCTTTTCTGCAGACTGTGCAGCACGGGGCCGTGTTGGGTGGACACGGCCAGTGCCGATCTTACTGTAAACGAAGAAAATTGTCGGACGGTCCTGTTTTCCTGCATGGGGTGCTGGTTCAAGTTTCCCTTGTATCCTTTGCCATCTCAAGTGTGTTTTATTCATTTCAACACCATCCCAACACCAAATTAACTAAAACCATCATTCATTAAGTCAAAGAGAAAATTACATACTAGTCCTAAAAATTAAAAATAAAGCAGAAAATAAAAGTTAAAATCCTAATATTAGATAGGTCAAGTGATCCGTAAAATCTTCCTAAGGAGCTCTACTTCTACAATAAGAACCAAAATTCCAGAAATAGATTTCCGGTCTAAAAGCTTTGTAGAACTCCAAGCCGAGCGGTGTCCCTTAGATGTTGCTAGAGCCATTCTTCTATCTCCCTCGGGAGAAGGGAGGCGGCTTCATGTTCCTCAACATCTTGTGGAGGAGGAGCGACACCAATCGGAACCCCTTGTAGTATGTCTCGAGGGGGCTCCGGATGTAAGGCGTACCATTCGGCCGGAATGATGACTTCCGATACCACATTCCATGCCCTTTGGGTGATAATTGGCACCAAAGGAGGAGAGGCGAGAATGTTCAACCTTTGGTGCAAAAGGTTGACTTCTCGAAGACATCCCTCTAGTCCCACCGTCAAATGATTAATACGGTCAACCAATGCCTCTTCCACACTTGTTACTTCATCAAGGGCCTCTCTTAAGGCGTAAACATAGTTTACAAGAGAATCTTCAACCGTTGATGATCTTCTCCCCTGCCGGTTGTTTCTGGAATGCGACGAAGAGTTTCCGCTTGTTCTGCTTGCCATTCTCAGAAAACATACCGAAAAGACTTCAATTTTATGGATCTAGTACTTCGGACACGACCCCGTGTTCATCGAACACGACCCCGTGTTCATCGAACACGACCCCGTGTTCAGATATCTGCTGGATTTATGATCAAGGAATCTTGGGGTTTCAAATTGTTTTCATGATTTTTAAAGCATTTTTAAACATAAACAACTTAAAACATTGTTGTAGAACTTATTCTTAACAAGATTCCATGAACAAAAATCTAACAAACATCTCAATAAGGCTTGGAATTATGGAAGGTTCAAGCTTTAATGGAAGTATGAGAAAAATTGAAGAAGATGATAGTGGATAAAAGAGGAAAGGACAAGAAGATAGTTGAGAAACTTCTTTTAGAAAATACCTAGGATGGTATGTGAGAATATTCCCCAAATCTCTGTCCCTGGAATAGTTCAAATGTGCAGGATTCTTGGCTGCATTTATAGAAAACGACAGTACATTGCGCACGGCCCCGTGTTGGCTGGACACGGCCCCGTGTGCAGATGGAATCCTGACACATTTTTGTCCGTATTTTGATAAAATCAGAAGGGAATCTTTGGGTGGACACGGGGGCGTGCTGACCTGGACACGGCCCCGTGTCTAGAGGCTGTCTATGAAGTTTGTTTGTTTTGAAGGAACTTTTTCGGATCGGGCGGTTCCTTACTGGATGGAACAACCCCAAAGTGCCTAAGATACCTTAATTGCTCTAGATTAAGACGAGAACACAAGAGGTTGTCGGTGAGGGTGATTCCTATGCTATATGTAGGTGGACAAGTCCAACCCTTTTCCGGGCTCTCGTTAAAGAAGGTGTATGTCGAATCGCTCAGGTCTATGTATGAATCGAATGAAGTCGATGGGGAGTCCTTCACGGCACAATCGACACAGGGACGACTATCGCTCAAGTCCTCGCTAGAGTTAGAAGTATCGTCGGAAACAACGAAGTTGTTTGAATGCGTTTCCAGCCCTTCTTCTTGGTTATCGTCTTGGAAAAGATCTTTGAAATCTTTCCTAAGTTCTTTTAACCAATTAAGAATTAGATCTTCTAATTGAAATAATTCATCGAGAAGCATTTCTCCTAGAAAATCCGGTTGGGAGCATTCAAGGGAGAGATAGGGATTATTTTTACTTTCGCCCCTCTTAAGGATACTAGGAAACGATGGGTCTATATAGTGAGGCTTATAATTTAGAAAATAACATTCTAATTCCTTATGGTTACCACCACATAATTGACACCACGTAGTACCATAAGAGTTCCGAAAGTAAAAAGCATCAGTATCACTCATGTTTGTGTCAGAAATTATCAACCGTCGGGATCTTACGGTTCTGTTTTTAGTAACTGAAACTTGGGCACTGGGGCGTGTTGAGTGGGCACAGCCCCGTGTTCAGCTACTGTCTGACTTAAAACAGGATTGCCAGTTCCAATGATTGGGCACGGGGCGTGTTCAGCGGGCACGGCCCGTGCTGAGTTCTGCAGAAGCTGAAAAATTAAGAAAAATCCTAAAAAAAATGAAAAATAAGAAAAACGATTAGGCCGTTGATTCCTAACTTTCTTAAAATCCTTGTGTCCCCGGCAACGGCGCCAAAAACTTGATGCGTGTGAAGTGTTACATATATTAGGTGTATATTTTAAGCCCTTTAACACTTTTTTTAGCCAAGTTTTAAATTTATAAAACACGATATTTACTAACACTAAACACACATATGGGCAAGTGCACCCATCGTGAGCGTAGTATAGTGTTGGTAAGATACCGAGGTCGTCCAAGGACACAAGAGCTTTTAGTACCGGTTTATCCTCAACGTCTAATCAAATCAAAAAGTTTTAGAAAAATGTTTTAAACTAAGGAAAATAAAAACTAACTAAAATGCTGAAAAGTAAAAATAAAATAACAACAGATAGACAAGATGAATCACTTGGTTCCGACTCGTGTATAGTGTAACCTTTGATTATTTCCGCACTTTTGCACTTATTTAAGATATTATCTTAGTTATTGTAGTAGGTCCCTCTTTTGAAGGTGACGTTACCCTCAACCCAGTAGTTTGAGTCAGCAAGGATACAATCCTAAAGGGTCGGATTATTGAAAGATAATTAATTAAGTTATTAATGCAAATTATGGTAGGCCCCTCTTTTGGAGGTGACGTTACCCTCGACTAAGTAGTCTGAGTCAGCAGGGATACAGTCCTAAATAGCCGGGTTATAGTATTAATAGTAGTTAACTTATGAGGGGATCAAAGAGTTTGGACCCTCGCCATCCAATACCGTTAAGTATTGAAGGAGGTCCTACTAAATTTGACCCAGGTCCATTGCAGGACCTCTAAACGCTGAACAATGGCAAGACTCTTACCAAACCGTTCCCTTAACCCCCGACCAGGTAGCCAACATACCTCCATATAGACCGTGGAGATATGAATGGTGAAAATCTTTTATTTTATATAGACAGTAAAATAATGTCAAGACACCACGGACAAACGATAAAGAAGAATCACCTTCAACATAAGAAACTAGTTATTAAAGTCATTAATACAAAACCAAGTAAAAAGTGCGAAAAGATTAGAAATAAAAAGTATTACACTAGACACTTGTCTTCACCAAGTGATGTAAGAGACTTAGGCAAACATGGCCTTGATTGTCAAGAACTCTTACGATCAATCTTGGATCCCGAGACGACTCAAACACTCTATGATGGACAATGGATGATGGTTGTGGATGATAGTGTTATGGTGGTGGTGGGTGGTGGGTGAAGTGTGAGAGAGGTGGTGTGCCAAGGGATGGTTTGAGCTTGAGCCAAGCACTCCTATTTATAGGCTAAACAGAAGCTCGGGCACGGCCCCGTGTCCACATCCTTCTCTTTCTTCATTTAATGCAGTTTGTCTTATTAGTTGACCACGCCCCCGTGTCTGCTGAGCACGACCCCGTGTGCAGAAGAATCTTTGTACTATGACGATTTGCCTAGATTGTGTGAATCTTATAGTTGACCACGACCCCATGTCCACTGAGCACGGCCCCGTGGTGGGCAATAGAAGCTTCTACCACTTTGTCTTTTCTGCTGACACTTGGGCACGCCCCCGTGCTGGCTGAGCACGGGGCGTGTTCAGTCTTCTGTCTTCTTGTTTTGCTTGGGAAGATGCTGTCGTGGGGTCGGGCATGTCACGTTTGTTCCTTTTCTTGTATTTATGTTAGATTTTGCTGTCTTTTTTCTCCTTTTGTTAATTTGAGCTCATTTAATCCTGAATATACAAAAGGAAGACAAAAGCATACTTTTTCCAACATTAGTACTAAAAAAGGGTTAGTTTTATGCCACAATTGATGTAATTTATATGTTGCATTTTGCACATATCAGGGCATCATTAATATGGTGATTTCCTTGCCTTTTTTTTAACTGTGATCAACCGCAAATCAGTCAATCAGCCATAGATCATTCGACTTATAAAGACACTGCTCTCCATCTTCTTCAATTTAGTATATGAAATCAATTGACTAAATGTTGGATGGGTTACAGTGTCTGTGAGTTCAAAACAATCATTTGACTCATAAAGGGAAAAATATTGTCTTTGTTCCCTACCTATTTAGTGGTCATGGACTCCTAGTCGCAACAAAAATTAAGTTAACATGAAAAATTATTTTTTTTCTCTAATTTACGCAATGGTGACACTAAAAACGATCTCACAACCTATATGATCAGTGTAATAAATATGTCTTGCAATAAGTAATCTCAAAAGGATTAAACCGTAAGTTACCGGCAACAATAGTGTGTTGAATATGGTACGCCAGATCTCACAACCTATATGAGTAGTGTAATAAATATGTCTTGCAATAAGTATTCTCAAAAGGATTAAACAGAAAGTTACTGACAACAATAGTATGTTGAATATGGTACGCCAGATAATACAAACGAGATTCATAAATTGCTTCTATTTGCTATTGTGAATTAATAAACTTGACAACAAGGGCTCAATCTTTAAAGACTAATACAAATTCTATTTCTTCTCTAACTCAAATACTAAACAACACTTATCTAAACAAATAATAATAAAACTAATACTTATAGATAATTCAAATAATAATTAAATAACTTTAATTGTTATTTTACTCGTTTAGTCTTTCGACTTTAGATCTCCTCTAGACCGCCCCTGAGATCGTTCGTACGTCCCTAGTTGATGTTGTAATTCCGTCATAGTGCAATTTCAGGAGTTTTTAATGTCACGAATGCAGTCTTCTTTCTTCAAGAATCACTAAATTAAAACGAACATTGATTTAAGTTCCTATAACAAAATCAATTAATTACAACCTTTAAGAAATCAACTAACCGACAGACCTGGATTTGCTCGATTTCGTCGGAGATGAAAAAACAAAACTTGTGAATTTCTCTCTTGGTAGCCAGATCTAAAGGTTGCTCCACTTGCATTATTTTTGTCTGGAACAAAATCAGCAATTGAACAAAGAAATTGCGGAAATTAGGTTTACATCAGGCTTATGAATGAAAAAACAACTTCTACAATAAGGTTCTCAAGTCGCATGCTAATCAACCACTCAATTTAAGTAACTTTTGATGGATACGAGACCCACAATATGTCTTTTTTATGTATCTAGAATTGTGGAAGGTACTCCTATCCCTATTACGGGCTGGTCGAGTGGTTCGCTCCATCCCATCCCTGATTGGTCCATTAGGCTGGCCCAATATTCCCCTGTTCTGTGTAGCATGGTTGGGCCAACCCTAATGGACTAGGCTCAGAATAGTTGTACCACCTAGAAGGTATGGTACGTGTTGGGCCTGGCATGGGCGGGTTTGCGTGTCCGGGCATACACGTTTTTGCAACAACAATCTAGAAGGTATGTTATTTATACAGATTATTCCACTTTAACATTTGGTTAATCTATATTAGTTTGTGGTAGTGGTTGGGTGTTGCATGTGCTTATATCTTCGGGGGGGACCCCCACAAGAATACAAATAACATTTTGCAGATATAGATATCACAATCAAGATCTAACTATGAACAGTTTACAAGTGTATAGATATCACAATGAAGATCCAATTATATAAGTGTGAGAAAAAACAATTTCTTGATAATTATATAAAGTATTATACATCAATTAAATCTTGTACCCACTGTAATAATAATGAAAACAACTTTAACTCCAAATTTTAATATTGAGAAGTAATTTCAATAGTTCAAAGGGGTTTCCCACTGGAAATCGAGTTTCAACAAGCGTGGCCAACAACTTTCCTGTACCCGGGCGACAGGTAAGCCTAAAACTCACATTATTCACTTCCGAGCACTCTTAATAAGTCTAGTGCTCCTCCCACGCTTGCAAGCAGGAGCAATACTAGACTGGGGGTATGGTATTAGACCCGACCCAAGCGGTCAGACATTCCCGTTACTTATCGCTTTTATATTAATTATTTATTATTGTTGCTTACTAACCCTACCGTGAGGCCCAACGCGATGTTGTTTACACTATTTTGGGCTGGGGACATGTAGAGATAACCCCTAACTGGGCTTCCCCCATTGAGGTTCAGGGAGGCCCATGTCTCCTATATAATGAGGTGTTCACCTCATTATGAGGGAAGAAGATATGGAGCCGCCACACTTTTGTAGCTGTAATTAGGGGATTCTTCTTCTACCGGCAATCTCTACATCCCGATTTTTCTTTCTTCTCCATGGCAGATCTTGGTGCAAGAGGAAGAAGAAGGTGTGATTCTCCATCCTCTCAGAGAAAGCGGCTCAAATCCCTCGTCATGTGAATCCGTATTTCTTCAAAGTTATATAGAATTTCTAGAAGATCAAGCATTTGGAGAAGATTTTGGACCGAACTTCATCACGGGAGTTGCTGTCACCGGTCTTTTAATCGTGATGAGTGGTCGTTTCCAAAGTGGTTTGCTTAATGGAATAATTGTTGCTGGTGGGAGTGAATTAGATGGGTATCATATTGTCGGGTTTATCAACGGCGAACCGGAACTCGTCTATGGTGACTATGGTAAGGGTCATGCAAAAACCTAATTAAACTTAGTAGATAGCGTAAGTAGGGTATCGTATCCAAGGGGAATTTGTGGTTAACGTTTAGTTTTAACTACAGTCTTATATATTCTAAATTCGAGAGTTTAATGATGACTAGGGGTGAGTATTTGTTATTACCCGATCCGAGAACTGACTCGACCATAATATCATACCCGATTTACATACCCTAAATATAGGATCTGTTTCGGTTATTTATCATATCGGGTATCTCGGTCCCAAGGTATAATACCTGACTCTATATGTGTCTCTTGTTCAAAACCCATGAGTTTAAGTGTCACACCCCGACCGCGTTAAAACAACAAAACCGCGGCGGAAACGTCGGGGAGTGTCGTGGCAGAATTATCGTTTCATAACCATGGATACAAAAAGTGTTTCGTTTTATTGATAATATTAAACATTAACATTGTCTTAACACAAACAAACAAGTTACATATCGACTAATATTGTTATTATGTCACTAAGGCCTCGTCCAGATCCTATGTGACTCATGCATCCTAGTAATCATCATCAAGCATCAACACCTGAAACATATGTGAAAACAAAGTCAGCAAAGAAATGCTGGCGAGTACATAGGTTTTATAGGAGTGTCGGATTCATGGCTAGTTTAAATGTTGCAATACTTTATTAAAAACCTTGTTATGAAAGAGTATAATATTGCAACTTAATTAACCAACTCAAATCAAGCGGGTTATAGTTTATAAAACCTCGTAGCCATGATTCTTAACCCAAAACATTTTGTTTTAGTAAAGCAAATTGTAAAACATCTCGTATTAAATCGTTAATAAAACTCGTTAGTAAATTTCGTTAACAAAACTCGTATGGTTTATATCATTTCGAAAACCTTGTTTGTGTGACATCGTTCCAAAATTGTTTACCCAAGTGAACTAAATAACGCCACGGTATGTAATATGCTGAAAACACTTATATATAATAAGTACCAGCGGCGTATCTACCATGTTTTCATCATATTACATCCGTCCCGTTATCTAAACACTTAACCAAAAACCAATCGTTTATCCAACTCATTTAATCTCGTGTGAATCGTTCCCAAATCGTTAATTCGTTTAAATCATCCTCGTTTTAAGTGTGAAAACTATTTGTGGTCGCCTCGCTAATAACATTCAAACCTTCGTGACTCGACTATCTCGCTCTCACATTAATAAACCACCAAAGGGTAAATTAACATTCAGATTCAGTCATTACCCACCTAACCCACACATAACCATGGGTACAGTACGATAATGGGATTTGTCAGATCCTATGGTACCATAACCTAATACTGGTCGGCTTGATCAATGCTAATGAATGCCATTCGTTATGTAATTACAACCAACTAGTTTATTCACTTTATTGAAATCGTTATTAGTTTAATATAAACCATCTTAATCGTTTTTGAAATCATCGTTATAACTTCGAAAATCGTTTTGAAAACCATTGTTAAAACCTTGAAAACATTTAGCACATATGAATCACCCCAAAACAATTGAAAACAGTACTCACATGGAGTGCAAAGTATCCTCAATCAATAGAACTTCAACAAACTTGAGCAAACCAGAGAAATCAAACAGCACCTAGTAATCGAATCACTAGTCAAACAATAGACACCTAAATCGGAAGATTAGATAGATTGAGGTCTTGTAAACCAAATGAGTGTTGAAACTCATGTGATATGGTTTAACAAAGCCTACATTCTAAATCGGAACCTAACCTAAGTGCTTTCGACCCATCGCGACCCATTAAGGTAGCTTACGCTACTTTAACGCGTCGTGCGCACAAAAGCGCATTCCAGACGTCTAACTAGTCCTATGACAAGTGTTATATGCCTAAACATGTTTAAATATGTTGCATAATCAGTTACGTGACAAAATTTTATTTTACATATGCTTAATTACTAATTATGCATGAAAAGGGCATTTTGGTCATTTACCTAAGGCATATAAACTACTTATCATACAACTACCTAAACTAGGTGACCATAAGGTATAACCTCGAAAGGTTATTCCCTATGCTACTATGGTCACTAAATATGTTTGGTCGGATCCTAATGATCGACCAAACGGGTCGAGTTCGAAAGTCTAAGCGGGTGTTTAGTCCGCTTGACTTACGACTCTACACAAGCACCAAACTAAAAGTGACAAGCTAAACATGCTAGAACATGTTTAGTTAAGTTAGAAAACAGGTTTTGATATCAAAACAAACGGTTTTGATACCCTAGAGTAGTTTGGTTACAAAATACGCATAAACACGCATTTTGGCCGAAACTGTGACTCGTCACTACACCTAGTCAACGTGGTAATCAGTAGGTATAGTCACAAGGGGCTATAACCATCGTGATTACGCTCACGTTGCAAAGTTCAACGGAACTTTGTGTTGACCATTGACTGGTCAAAGCTGAAAGTCAAACTTGTTTGACTTTCATGCTTGAAACTCAAGGACAAGCAAGAAGAGGACTTACAAAGGGTCCAAGAAAGATGTTTGATCTAAAATAGCTCAGGTATGAAGTGCAAACACCCCAACTTTGAGCTGATTTCAGATTCAAGTGTGAGAAATGAGCAAGAGGGCCTTGCTATTTATAGTAAATTCACAACCATTAGGATTATTTCTTGGAGAAAAGGAAATGATCTTGGCCTTACACTTGGGTACAAGGTTTTGAATACCATGGGGACATCAAATACCAGCCCATAGTGTGTAATTCAAGGGGTAAAAACCATTTGAGCAGGTGGAATAGGCCAGATTCAATGTTTCTGCAATTCTGTGGCGCTGGCACAAGCTTACGGACCGTAAGGCTATGGTCCATACGGTCCGTAAGGGACCTGCAGACCAGACACTTTCACTTATTTACAGTTTAGCCCCTGCACCTTATTTCGTTGCGTATCGGCACTTCTAACACCCGTCAAACCCATTTTCAAGCTCCAAAATGATGTTAAAACATAGGGAACATGAAATATGCTTGAAAACATCTCGGGTGTCGGTTCGTTTGGCCGTACGGGTGCGTTGTTCGGTTAATTACGACGGAAGTCGTAACGAACGCAAAAACGATCCAAATTGCGAAACGAATGAAGTTTTAGCATCCCAATCACTAAAATAAAATATTTTAATGATTACATAAATTTTTGGATGTCCGGATATATTCAGAACGTAAGATATGCGCGAAAATGCAAACTTGTGCACTTTTTGACGCTTTTAGTCCTTATTGATCAATAAAGTTTATTTTAGCATACCGAACCCCTCAAAGCCTATTTCTAAGCTATGTAAAGGATATTTAGGGTATGTTTAACTTATGATCAAGTTCCGGAGTGTTCGTTACTACAAAAATCGGTATAGTTTTGCAGTTTGACACAAATAGTCCCTGCGATCGAACAAACTTGATTTCAAGACACCAAACCATCCAAAAATTATTTCTAAGTTATGTGGAGGTTATTTAAGGTATGTTAAGCCTATGTCACTATTCCGGAGTGTTTGTTTCATTAAACTGGTTATATTTACGCATCAGTGCGCGTATAACCTTCCAGAAAGCGATTTAGAGCTTGAAATCGGAATTGAATCGAATTGTAAAATCACCAAACACAATTACACATATAATAACACCAAAACACATATAGTAACACCAAATCACATTTTTTTATTAATAATTGTAACACCTCAAAAATTTACGTCCAATAATGTGTTGACACGTGTCATGGGCTTGAATATGTGAAAACATACTTTAGAGGGACTAAAGTTGACAAACAATGAAACGATGTGAATACAAGGGTCCAAAGTGTCAACAATGGATAAATAGGCTCTAAAATAACCCTACATGATGTTTATAATCTCAAACGGATAAATCATGGATCATACGAAGCGGAAGATGTAAGAAAGTGAGGAATTACAAACTACAGGGGCTAAAAGTGTCAACATGTTGAAAGTATACCTCTGAGTGATCTTTTGGCAAACCCGAAGCTTTGTAATGATAAAATATACTCACTAGAATATGTGATAAAAATTTCATCGAGTTTCGTGAACGTATGAGAAAGTTATGATTAAAACCGTACACGAAAGGTTAATTGCGTTATCGTGAATTTCGTGACTTTTCGGGTAAGCGCAAAGTGAACCGAGGACTTTGCCATGTTTATAAAAGTCCCAAGGTTCATAAAAATCAGATTTCAAGGGTTTAGAGTGCAAATAAATAGCATAAACACGTATCTAAAGATCAGGGACTGAATTGCAACATTGCAAAACTTGTTTTGCTGGTCGACCAGGGGTACGCGGCCCGCGTAACCTGGCCTCGCGGCCCGCCTACCTGTTGCCAGCGACAGAACCTGCAGATGTCGGTTTTCTTGGCTGTTTGTGAGTTGTTTGCAGCTGTATACGACTCAAGGACCTCCCCAATCGAATTACATGCAGTTGAGGACACTTGTACAGGTCTTACAACACCTGTATACCTCTGTGGCAGCCTCACAACACATCCAAATCTGAATATAAGGCACTTTATGTAGTAAACACAAGAACACTTGCATTTTCAAACTTCACAAGAACTTCTCCTGGAGCTTTCTGGACGCCAAGGCTGCCTCATAGTGATCTCTAAGCTTGTTTAGGACCATTGTAAGTGTTTACAACTCTTTCAAATTCGTTCTAGCTTAGTATATTAACCGAAAGTCAAACTATCGTAAATTACACTTGACTTTATGATTAAACGAGTTTGGCTCTGTCATTTATCAAATTGAAAGTACCTACATGTTGGTATTTATGAGTGTAACAAACCCTTAAAAGGGTATTTTCAAATTCACGCTCTAAGCATGTTAATTGTCGAGTCAAAGCTTTTCTTAAAAAGTCAACAGAATGTGTTTTTGCAAATTTAAACATGATTAACAATGTAGGTTACATGCAACCTGTTTGATCATCAAAATAACTTTATAATTAATGTAAGAATATGTTTCATCATGATCAACTCGACAAATTTCAGTTTAAACCCGAATCGGAACCGAAAGTCACATATATTGACTTTCTCTTTGACTATCAGTTCTGATCCGTACATGCATGTTTGAGATCTGCATTAGAGCTTATTTTGGACCAATTTTTATATAAGTTTAATTCTCTGAGATTTTACAACTTGGTTCAACACTTATCTGATTCGTATGCATGTTTCCGATTTATGCTTAAAGTTGACTATTTTGCCCTTTTTACTATAAAACGCGATTTTTGAAAAAGTGAAAGAGTAGAAACATTTGTTACTGATTTATAAACTTGCACCAAAAATTTGATATCAGTTTGAGGTCCAGATTAAGAGTTATGCTCAATATCGTAATTTGAAAGCTTTATGTTACTTAAACGGCGTAATTAGCATATAACCTATTTAAACCCACTTTTTGATACCAAACTTTTTACCCACTGATGTTATATAATATTTTGGGATTTATAAATATTTTTATTAAATTTTTGGCTGAGCATAACATAGGTCTTTAAGCTAAATTCGGTAAATACCGATTTTGCCCTTTTTAGCCATAAAATGAGTTTTACAAATCCTTTTGACCCCAAACCTTTTTCTACTGATTTTATTTGTTAAATAAATTATTTTGAGCATTCTGGAAATATAAAAATATCAGCTTTCTTTTAAAAACCCGGAAACGGCTCTAAATCGCCTTTTTAAGCGTTTTTAACGCATAGTATGCATTATAACCATATTAAACATATAAGGTTGATACCTACTGATGTTCTTAGCATATTTTTATAAAATAACAGTAAGTATAAGTTTTTGAACTCAGGTTTCCAGTTTTGACATTTTTAGCCCTTGCGAAATTACCGAAATACCCCTAAGGTGCATAGTTTGGTTTAAAATGATAAGTTTCACATATAGGTCATACCCTACTGTTATAACATGTTAATTTAAGTATATTTACTGTATAAACCAGACCTGTAACTCAGATTTCTAATTTAACTCTTTTATAATCTTTTAAATGACCAAAATGCCCTTATGAGGCATAAATTGTGTTTAAATCCGTTTTGGGCATAATAGGAAATAACTTACTGATATTATAACATATTTAGAGCATATTATCTCAGGGAACTTGCATATGACTCTTACGGTTACCCGTAACGCTCTTTTCGTGTTCGGTTCGGTTTATGTAACTAGTTTGCATAAATTGACCGAGACGGGTCAAACATTATCATTTTTGTCTCAAAATCCAGAATGTATTTAGTATACCCATATTATACAAGTATTCAAACTTGTCGGGTCTAAATCACATTCTATCCGGTCTTCGCTTAATCGTGCGTTTGAACCGTTTCGTCCTTAAAGCTAACCGGTCTAAGCTTAAGCTTAAATAAAGACCCGTTAGAAATCTAATAGGTTATTTATAAACCTTCGTTCCAGATTAGGAGCACCGGTAAAAGCTACCTGCCTTTTTGCTTGTTGAGATATATATACTTACCAAGGTAAATACTTTTAACTTATTTTCCCTATACGGGCTTGGGGTACGGTATATAAAATACCGCTTGGTCCGGCATTGAATTCTTTAATCGAATAGTGGTTAAATTTATTGAGATGCTATGTTTTGATTGTGTGTTTTGTTTGCTTAAAGCCTTTGGGGGGTTAATGACCATGTCCCGGATATCCTCGGCATTATCTTACGAGATGGCCACGACCTGAGCACGGGGTGTAGGCGTACACCTGTCAAGTGTATAACTCAATATTGTGGTGTGTCTATTGATCTTTAACCCGGCACGAACCGGGCTACTGAACGCATAAGTAACATGTAAATCCTTTACAATATTATATTACATAATTATCCCAAGTTATAAATATTTTGTGCCATGAGCATTCAAATCAATTTTTAATCATTTTAAAAATGAGTCAGTTAAATTGTATTTACCAGTGTAAACTGACGTATTTTTCCCAAAAGGTTAAGTGCAGGTACTACACGTAATAGGCTGGCTGTCTTCTAGAGCGTCCACAATAAGTCTCGCACGCTTGGACGACAATAAACTGTTGAACAATATCTTATTTTATTTTGATCCGCCCGTGGATCCGTTTCAACTACTCGTGATATTTAATATTACATTTTATTTAAAGTTGAAATGACTCTATCTTCGCTTCCGCTGTGCATTATTATATTGTGTTGTTTGTCTATGATGATACCAACTACGTCACTATACTCCCCACCGGGCCCACCGGTGACACGTGGAAAATAGGGGTGTGACAGGTTGGTATCAGAGCCAACTCTGAGTGAATTAAACACTAGCCTTTGTGTTTAATCTCAGTTACACAATTGCACAATCCTCGAATCCTCGAGTCTAGACAAAGAACTTAGGAAATTTCTAAATTTTTGTTTAAATTTTCTGACCTTGTCTTATATATATTTTTGTTGTATTACTTGATGTTTTTGACAGGTTCACGAAAATGCCACCAAGAATGAGAGGTAGAGGCCGAGGAGCATATGTAGCTCCAAATGATCATGAGGCCGGACCATCACACCGGCGGACACCATCGGATCCTCACCGCAATGATGCTCAAGACCTTTGGAGGTCTTTCACCGAACCAGCGAGACGCTCAGTCTCACTAAGCACCTCTCCATCGATTCCGCACTCCTTTGGGCCTCATTCGGAGAATGAGCCCCACCACACACAGCAGTCCTACATTCCCCTAGGACATAATTCACCTTTTCACCAACCATCGCCTGCCTCCCAGGGTCAGTTCAACCCTGATGACTACTTAGAGGCAGCAGCAGTGGGTTTTAACCCACTTGGACCGGAAGACCACTTTTCGGGTGGCAACCCGATGGATATTGATGAGGATACGGATCCTGCCATGCCACCCTCCGGGACACCGAACCACCCCATCGAGATTTCTGATGGGTCACCATTCATGGGATCACCTTACAACGGTCCCGATAGCTTTGAGGAGAACTTCAGGCAATACGACTGGGTGTTTACCCCCAGTTATCATAGCTCTCCTTTGCACCAGCCCCATCACTCTCCTCTTCACCAATCTTACCATAACTCCCCTCTGCACCAGTCATACCACAACTCTCCTTTGCACCTGCCTCACCACTCTCCCATTCACCAGCCACAGCAGCAGCCCCAGCAGCAGCCACAGCAGCAGCAGCAGAATCCTTCTGAGGATTCTCGACTTGTAGCGGTCACCCCGCCAGCAGCAGCACCTCCACTTCAGCCTCCCTCGCCTCCGAGGCGAAGGAGAACTACCTTGCGGATGTCCGCACGAGGAGGAGTGCGTATCAGCACCCCTCCACTTTCGAGTGGCAGCCGGTACTCACCGGTCCATGAAGAACCAGAGATGGGTGAATCTTCGAACCCCGTCTCTGAAGTAGCAACTGCGCCAGTCACGCCACAGCCACCATTGGGTTTTGGAGACCCAATCCCCGCTTACACTGGTGCTGCAGCATTCAACCCCTTCGAGCAGCAGTTTCACACGGGGTACAACTTTACGGAGGATCCATACTGGATAGCAGCAAACTCCAACACCTTCCATCAAGAGGCTCCCTTCGGAGGTCCCTGGGCTACGGGACCCTCGACTTATGGGTACC
This sequence comes from Helianthus tuberosus, assembly GCA_030545235.1. NCBI lineage: Eukaryota > Viridiplantae > Streptophyta > Magnoliopsida > Asterales > Asteraceae > Helianthus > Helianthus tuberosus. The sequence goes on along the minus strand of CM060450.1, from coordinate 3,053,288 downwards.
CATCATATGGGTACCAGCAGTCGCAACCTCCTCAACCTCCTTATTATCAACCGCAGCCTCCTCAACCCCCGTTTTATCAACAACCACCTCAGGCACCGGCGATGTCGCCGCCCCAAATGCAAGAAATCATTCATGGGATACAAGAGGTGCGTCAAGAGATGCGGGATGGGTTGCAGCATGAACGAAGGCGTAGACATGGGATGTTTAAGAAGTTAACGGATCTGATTAAGGGGAAGAAAAAGAAGGATCCTTAAATCCTTTATTGTTGGTTATTTTAGTGTGTTACTCATGTCCCTGCGTGGACATTTATTCATTTCAGTACTCTACCCCTGCGAGGGTATTTCTTTCTGTTCTGCCCCTGCGTGGGCATATCTTTTTATTTGACCCCTGCGTGGGTTTGTTGTTTTGTTATTTGGCCCCTGCGTGGGCATATGATTTATGTAAAAGACCCGTTTAGGGCAACTTGTACTGATTTAAATTTTTATTTGAAATGGTTAATTTAAATTTTCATTTTTATTATGTGCATAAACATAGTGTATGAATAAATGAAAAATAACATTTAATATTTTGATGTACCATTTTAATAATATAATAAGGATCTTAAAAGGTAAAACCTAGCTGTTATGATGTCATAAATCTAGCCAACATGGTAGAACCTGTTTAAAAAGATTCAAAATCTCTGTTAACATCTGTAAACATGTTAACATTCTTGGCTAGTGTGATCCGTAAAATCACACACGCCACCCTTTTAATAGAATATCCAAGTTTAATATTTCTATATATAATTGGTTGTGACATAATGCCTACGGGTTATAATTAATGTCATATAAAACAGAAGGCAGCTGTAGTTTATACACTCCCTGCCAAGAAAAGGATTGATTTGTCTTATTTATTCAAATTTTAATCCTATAAGATCTAAATTTGTAATTTAGAAATTTGTCTACGTGACTAGGCTTATTATGCCAATATTATATTTCGCTCTAAAAAGATTATTACTAAAAATCCTGAATGAAATTATTAAATTAACTAATATGGCTTTTGTTTACCATGGTTAATGAATCGTCAAGAACGATAATACTGTTTAGACTTCTAAATAGACCTTGTCCTTATTTTTATGTAGCAAATTAAGACTACATGGCTAAGTCTGAAGAGTTAAACAGTCGTCCAGCAGAAAACCCTGATAATACTAAAATATTAGTAACGGGCGCGGAGTTGAAAGCATTAGTGAATGATGCAGTTATTGAAGCGCTAAATCGACAGTATAGTGAATCGAACGGGACCCGGAGTAGGACCCGATCTGCGCCACATTCTAAACCGAAAACCCACTCGGAGGCTCATAGCAAGCCGCCCTCTAAGAGAGATGAACCTAAGAAAAATGAGCTCAAGAAGAATGATGAGGATAATCACTCCTCTAACCAAAACAGTGTCCCGATAAAGGAGATCAAGCGGAAACATGAATCGCACAATAAGTCCTGTACGTATAAATACTTCGTCTCATGTAAACCCAGAGACTTTACTGGGGAGAAAGGAACGGTCGACTGCATGACCTGGTTAGACGAAATGGATACAGTTGTAGATATCAGCGGGTGTGCTGATCGGGATGTAGTGAAGTACGTATCCCAATCGTTCAAAGGGGACGCACTAGCGTGGTGGAAATCTCTCTTACAAGCTGCCGAAAAGGCCACACTTTACAGTATGTCATGGGATCAGTTCGTAGCCCTTATTAAAGAAATTTTTTGCCCACAACATGAAGTTGAAAGGATCGAGTCAGACTTCGTATCTTTGGTGATGAAGAATCTAGACTGCCAGGCATACCTCACCACTTTCAATACTCTATCTCGATTGGTTCCATACTTGGTAACCCCAGAGCCGAAAAGGATTGCCCGTTTCATTGGGGGTTTAGCCCCTGAGATTAAAGCAAGTGTTAAGGCGTCAAGGCCTACAACTTTCAGATCAGTAACTGATCTATCTCTCTCTCTCACCCAGGACGTAGTCAGGTTGAGAGCACTTAGGAGCTCAAAAGAGAATAAGAGAAAGCGTGAGGACGATACCTCACGGAGATCGGAGAAGAGACACCGAGGAAATAACGACCACAGGAAAGGGTCGGGATCTAAGAGAGATGGGCAACAGTCGGGGGATAAGCCCAAATGTAAAACTTGCAAGAAGAACCATTTTGGGAAATGTCGTTTTGAGTCGAAATCGCAGTCCCACACGAGACCCTGTGGAATCTGCAAATCTACGGATCATACGAATTTGAAGTGTAAGGGTCTGAAGGATGCAACATGTTATGGTTGCAACGAGAAAGGGCACATTAAGTCTAATTGCCCAAAGTACGCTAAGAAAGCCGATGATGGAAAGAAGACCAATGCAAGGGTCTTCAAGATGGACGCTAAGGAAGCAGTTCAAGATGACAACGTTATTACAGGTACTTTTCTTGTAAATGATGTTTTTGCTAGAGTCTTGTTTGATTCTGGAGCAGATAAGTCTTTTGTAGATAATAAGTTTTGTGAGTTGTTAAAATTGCATGTAAAAGCCTTAAGTGTGAAGTATGAGGTGGAGTTAGCTGATGGAACCATAGAAACAGCCTCAACTGTTTTAGATGGATGTGTTATATCCATTAGGAATCATTCTTTTCCTTTGTCCCTACTTCCCTTTAAGCTCGCCGGCTTTGATGTAGTTATAGGCATGGATTGGTTATCGCATAACCAAGCCCAAATTGTGTGCAACAGAAAGCAAGTGATAGTTAAAACTCCTGCTGGGGAGTCACTTACTATCCAAGGGGATACTCAGCATGGATTGCCTGAGCAAGTGTCCATGCTCAAGGCATCCAGGTGTATGCAGAAAGGTTGTGTCATTTATATGGCACAAGTTACCATTGATGAGCAGAAGCCCAAAATTGAAGACATCCCTATCATTTCGGAATATCCTGAAGTTTTTCCCGAAGAACTACCTGGCTTACCACCAGATAGGCAAGTGGAATTCCGAATTGACATCATTCCGGGTGCAGCACCAGTAGCGAGAGCACCTTATAGGTTAGCACCGACGGAGATGAAGGAATTAAGGACGCAGTTGGATGATCTGTTAGCAAAAGGTTTTATTAGACCTAGTTCGTCTCCTTGGGGAGCGCCGATCTTATTTGTCAAGAAGAAGGATGGATCGATGCGTTTGTGCATCGACTACCGTGAGCTTAATAAAGTCACTATCAAGAATAGGTATCCTTTGCCCAGGATCGACGATCTGTTCGATCAGTTACAAGGAGCAAGCTACTTTTCAAAAATCGACTTGAGGTCAGGCTATCATCAGTTGAAGGTCAAAGATGAAGATGTACACAAGACAGCGTTTAGGACTCGTTACGGACATTACGAGTTCCTAGTGATGCCTTTCGGGCTCACTAATGCGCCAGCCGCATTCATGGATCTCATGAATCGCGTCTGCAAGCCTTACTTAGACAAATTCGTCATTGTCTTCATTGACGACATCCTCATTTACTCGAAGAGCCAAGAGGATCACGAGAAACACCTTCGTTGTATTCTCAAACTTCTACATCAAGAGAAACTTTACGCCAAATTTTCAAAGTGCGAATTTTGGCTTCGAGAAGTCCAATTCCTTGGACATGTAGTAAGTGACCGTGGAATCCAAGTGGATCCCGCTAAGGTGGAAGCAGTTATGAATTGGCAAGAGCCAAAAACACCTACCGAAATTCGCAGTTTCCTGGGTTTAGCAGGATATTATAGGCGTTTCATCGAAAACTTTTCAAGGATTGCTGCGCCCTTAACCGCGTTGACACGTAAGAAGGTTAAGTTTGATTGGGGCCCTAAGCAGCAGGAATCCTTTGACATTCTGAAGAAAAAGTTAAGCAATGCACCAGTGTTAACATTGCCCGATGGTATAGAAGAATTTGTGGTGTACTGTGATGCATCACACACTGGTATGGGCTGTGTACTCATGCAGAAAGGCAAGGTTATTGCCTACGCTTCACGACAACTAAAGGTACACGAAAAGAACTACACCACCCACGACTTGGAGCTGGGTGCCGTTGTATTTGCATTAAAACTCTGGAGACATTACTTATATGGTACCAAGTGTGTGATCTATTCAGATCACAAGAGCCTTCAACATTTGTTTAATCAGAAGGACTTGAATATGCGACAGAGACGATGGATGGAAACTCTAAATGATTACGATTGTGAAATAAAATACCATCCAGGTAAAGCAAATGTAGTTGCTGACGCTTTAAGCAGAAAAGAAAGAGTAAAGCCAATAAGAATCAATGCCAAGCGCATCGAAATCAGGAATGGTTTGAACGAAAGGGTGTTAGCTGCACAGAAGGAAGCTGTGTTGGAAGCTAACTATCCTGAAGAAAAGTTAGGAGTAACTGAGGAGCAGTTATCCCTCGACAAAGACGGAATGCTTAGATTGAATGGACGAATATGGGTTCCCATTTATGGAGGACTTCGGGATGTTATCCTCCAGGAAGCCCACAGTTCCAAATATTCCGTTCACCCTGGAGCTGATAAGATGTATCAGGATCTTAAAGCAAACTACTGGTGGATTGGTTTGAAAAAGTCTGTAGCTGCTTATGTAGCTAAATGTTTGACTTGTGCGCAAGTCAAAGCTGAGCATCAGAAACTGTCAGGTTTGCTACAACAACCTGAAATTCCCACATGGAAGTGGGAGATGGTGACGATGGATTTCATCACCAAGTTGCCAAAGACGAGAAAGGGAAATGATACTATATGGGTCATAGTAGATAGACTGACGAAGTCAGCACATTTTCTACCCATCAAAGAGACTTATAGCTCAGATATGTTAGCCCAGTTATACGTTGATAAGATTGTAGCTTTGCATGGAATACCTGTGTCTATTATCTCTGATAGAGATACTAGATACACGTCACATTTTTGGAAGAGTTTCCAACAATCTTTGGGCACTCGTTTGAATTTTAGTACGGCTTATCATCCACAGACTGACGGTCAGAGTGAGCGTACTATTCAAACTTTGGAAGACATGCTACGTGCATGTGCGATCGATTTGGGTGGTAGTTGGGATAAGAACCTACCACTAATTGAATTCTCCTACAACAATAGCTACCACACCAGCATAAAAGCTGATCCTTTTGAGGCCTTATACGGTAGAAAGTGTAGATCGCCCATTTGTTGGGCAGAAGTTGGAGATGTCCAACTATCAGGACCAGAGATAGTTTTTTAGACGACGGACAAGATTTTCCAGATTCGCGATCGTTTGAAAGCTGCCAGGGATAGGCAGAAAAGTTATGCGGATCCACAGCGTAAAGATTTTCACTTCGAAGTAGGTAATAAAGTGTTGCTTAAAGTATCACCCTGGAAAGGGGTGATGCAATTTGGTAAGAAAGGCAAGCTAAGCCCGAGATACATAGGACCTTTCGAGATTATCGAACGTGTCGGGTCAGTTGCTTATAAGTTAAACTTGCCTGAAGAACTTAGTGCTATCCATAATGTGTTCCACATCTGTAATTTGAAGAAGTGTTTCGCTGATGAATCACTGGTTATACTGTATACGGATGTACATATAGATGAAAGCTTGAAATTTGTGGAAAAGCCGTTGTCGATTGAAGACCGAAAGGTAAAGAAGCTTCGAAGGAAGCACATACCTATTGTTAAGGTCAAATGGGATGCCCGTAGAGGTCCCGAATACACATGGGAGGTAGAATCCACGATGAAAGAAAAATACCCTCATTTGTTTCAGTAAATCTCAGGGTCGAGATTTCTTTTAAGGGGGTGAGGATGTAACACCTCGAAAATTTACGTCCAATAATGTGTTGACACGTGTCATGGGCTTGAATATGTGAAAACATACTTTAGAGGGACTAAAGTTGACAAACAGTGAAACGATGTGAATACAAGGGTCCAAAGTGTCAACAATGGATAAATAGGCTCTAAAATAACCCTACATGATGTTTATAATCTCAAACGGATAAATCATGGATCATACGAAGCGGAAGATGTAAGAAAGTGAGGAATTACAAACTACAGGGGCTAAAAGTGCCAACATGTTGAAAGTATACCTCTGAGTGATCTTTTGGCAAACCCGAAGCTTTGTAATGATAAAATATACTCACTAGAATATGTGATAAAAATTTCATCGAGTTTCGTGAACGTATGAGAAAGTTATGATTAAAACCATACACGAAAGGTTAATTGCGTTATCGTGAATTTCGTGACTTTTCGGGTAAGCGCAAAGTGAGCCGAGGACTTTGCCATGTTTATAAAAGTCCCAAGGTTCATAAAAATCAGATTTCAAGGGTTTAGAGTGCAAATAAATAGCATAAACACGTATCTAAAGATCAGGGACTGAATTGCAACATTGCAAAACTTGTTTTGCTGGTCGACCAAGGGTACGCGGCCCGCGTAACCTGGCCTCGCGGCCCGCCTACCTGTTGCCAGCGACAGAACCTGCAGATGTCGGTTTTCTTGGCTGTTTGTGAGTTGTTTGCAGCTGTATACGACTCAAGGACCTCCCCAATCGAATTACATGCAGTTGAGGACACTTGTACAGGTCTTACAACACCTGTATACCTCTGTGGCAGCCTCACAACACATCCAAATCTGAATATAAGGCACTTTATGTAGTAAACACAAGAACACTTGCATTTTCAAACTTCACAAGAACTTCTCCTGGAGCTTTCTGGACGCCAAGGCTGCCTCATAGTGATCTCTAAGCTTGTTTAGGACCATTGTAAGTGTTTACAACTCTTTCAAATTCGTTCTAGCTTAGTATATTAACCGAAAGTCAAACTATCGTAAATTACACTTGACTTTATGATTAAACGAGTTTGGCTCTGTCATTTCTCAAATTGAAAGTACCTACATGTTGGTATTTATGAGTGTAACAAACCCTTAAAAGAGTATTTTCAGATTCACGCTCTAAGCATGTTAATTGTCGAGTCAAAGCTTTTCTTAAAAAGTCAACAAAATGTGTTTTTGCAAATTTAAACATGATTAACAATGTAGGTTACATGCAACCTGTTTGATCATCAAAATAACTTTATAATTAATGTAAGAATATGTTTCATCATGATCAACTCGACAAATTTCAGTTTAAACCCGAATCGGAACCGAAAGTCACATATATTGACTTTCTCTTTGACTATCAGTTCTGATCCGTACATGCATGTTTGAGATCTGCATTAGAGCTTATTTTGGACCAATTTTTATATAAGTTTAATTCTCTGAGATTTTACAACTTGGTTCAACACTTATCTGATTCGTATGCATGTTTCCGATTTATGCTTAAAGTTGACTATTTTGCCCTTTTTACTATAAAACGCGATTTTTGAAAAAGTGAAAGAGTAGAAACATTTGTTACTGATTTATAAACTTGCACCAAAAATTTGATATCAGTTTGAGGTCCAGATTAAGAGTTATGCTCAATATCGTAATTTGAAAGCTTTATGTTACTTAAACGGCGTAATTAGCATATAACCTATTTAAACCCACTTTTTGATACCAAACTTTTTACCCACTGATGTTATATAATATTTTGGGATTTATAAAGATTTTTATTAAATTTTTGGCTGAGCATAACATAGGTCATCATCATCATCATCATCATACTCAGTAAATCCCACCAATAGCAAAGCAAATGTAGGGTCTGAGGAGGGTAAGATGTAGACAGCCTTACCTCTACCCCCGTAGGAATAGAGAGGCTGCTTCCAGTGAGACCCCCGGCTCGATAGTAGTTTTGCATCAAGCCTTGGACATAAGGCACATAACACTCAGCAATCGGGACAAAGACCGATTAGTGCATGTACCCTTTTGTCTTTCAGCTATCAACGCCACCACATGATGCATGATTAACCGTCGTCAGCTTTTAACGTTATTTTCACAAAATTAGTAAAATAACGTTAAAATTAGTGCACTTTCACTTTTGCCCCCCGATGACCCACACATATATACATTATATGCGCATACCGCAAGCGGGGCGTGAAAATAACGTAAATACATAGGTCTTTAAGCTAAATTCGGTAAATACCGATTTTGCCCTTTTTAGCCATAAAATGAGTTTTACAAATCCTTTTGACCCCAAACCTTTTTCTACTGATTTTATTTGTTAAATAAATTATTTTGAGCATTCTGGAAATATAAAAATATCAGCTTTCTTTTAAAAACCCGGAAACGGCTCTAAATCGCCTTTTTAAGCGTTTTTAACGCATAGTATGCATTATAACCATATTAAACATATAAGGTTGATACCTACTGATGTTCTTAGCATATTTTTATAAAATAACAGTAATTATAAGTTTTTGAACTCAGGTTTCCAGTTTTGACATTTTTAGCCCTTGCGAAATTACCGAAATACCCCTAAGGTGCATAGTTTGGTTTAAAATGATAAGTTTCACATATGGGTCATACCCTACTGTTATAACATGTTAATTTAAGTATATTTACTGTATAAACCAGACCTGTAACTCAGATTTCTAATTTAACTCTTTTATAATCTTTTAAATGACCAAAATGCCCTTATGAGGCATAAATTGTGTTTAAATCCGTTTTGGGCATAATAGGAAATAACTTACTGATATTATAACATATTTAGAGCATATTATCTCAGGGAACTTGCATATGACTCTTACGGTTACCCGTAACGCTCTTTTCGCGTTCGGTTCGGTTTATGTAACTAGTTTGCATAAATTGACCGAGACGGGTCAAACATTATCATTTTTGTCTCAAAATCCAGAATGTATTTAGTATACCCATATTATACAAGTATTCAAACTTGTCGGGTCTAAATCACATTCTATCCGGTCTTCGCTTAATCGTGCGTTTGAACCGTTTCGTCCTTAAAGCTAACCGGTCTAAGCTTAAGCTTAAATAAAGACCCGTTAGAAATCTAATAGGTTATTTATAAACCTTCGTTCCAGATTAGGAGCACCGGTAAAAGCTACCTGCCTTTTTGCTTGTTGAGATATATATACTTACCAAGGTAAATACTTTTAACTTATTTTCCCTATACGGGCTTAGGGTACGGTATATAAAATACCGCTTGGTCCGGCATTGAATTCTTTAATCGAATAGTGGTTAAATTTATTGAGATGCTATGTTTTGATTGTGTGTTTTGTTTGCTTAAAGCCTTTGGGGGGTTAATGACCATGTCCCGGATATCCTCGGCATTATCTTACGAGATGGCCACGACCTGAGCACGGGGTGTAGGCGTACACCTGTCAAGTGTATAACTCAATATTGTGGTGTGTCTATTGATCTTTAACCCGACACGAACCGGGCTACTGAACGCATAAGTAACATGTAAATCCTTTACAAGATTATATTACATAATTATCCCAAGTTATAAATATTTTGTGCCATGAGCATTCAAATCAATTTTTAATCATTTTAAAAATGAGTCAGTTAAATTGTATTTACCAGTGTAAACTGACGTATTTTTCCCAAAAGGTTAAGTGCAGGTACTACACGTAATAGGCTGGCTGTCTTCTAGAGCGTCCACAATAAGTCTCGCAAGCTTGGACGACAATAAACTGTTGAACAATATCTTATTTTATTTTGATCCGCCTGTGGATCCGTTTCAACTACTCGTGATATTTAATATTACATTTTATTTAAAGTTGAAATGAATCTATCTTTGCTTCCGCTGTGCATTATTATATTGTGTTGTTTGTCTATGATGATACCAACTACGTCACTATACTCCCCACCGGGCCCACCGGTGACACGTGGAAAATAGGGGTGTGACAATAATCAACATTGTTTTATATCGTACATCGATTACAGAGTACAGTTGTCACATTAAGGCACTGTACAAAGAAACCACATGGATGACCAATAATAAATCATTAAACTAGGGTGTATCGTATATGGCATTTAAGAATCCAGTCCATCAAATTGAAGGTTTGAATTCTATTACATTGTTTTTTTCTATGTTTGAATTCCTTTAGTTGTTATTCATTGTCAATTGTGAAGCTTACTTTGAATTCATTTCAACGACCTGCAAATACCTTTGTGATATATAATTGTTTATGTTTCATGATAATTATTAAATTTATAAGTTAATTAAGCTTCATGGATTATTTATGTTTCATGATAAAGTCTAGTATCAATAGTTAAACTCTTTACACACCAAGTGTTCGTTAAAATGTCCGAAAGAAATATATGACAAAACATGTTACCAAATGTTGATGTGTGTGATATATTTCCTATTTTCATTGCCAAATGCAGAAAAACATCGAAAGATGTAAATAGAAACTTTATACTTCAAATATCTAAACATCCAAGAAAAATCAAGGAATTCAAACATAATATCGAACAAATGTAAGTTAATGATCAAAAAAGCGAATGATGAATGATGGTTTGTGTTTGCCATGAATTAGTTAAGTAGGTAATAAAAAAAATCATATCTCCAATGGGCTGCTTATACCAGCCCATAACCTAGAGCCAAAAGTCTGAAACAAAAAAAAAAAACTAACTGTTACATCTTTAATAAACCGGTCCAGCTGTTTAATCTCGGTTTTTCCCTGTTTTCGGACCGACCCAACCCGATTATAGTATAAATATTGGAACCGATTTTCTACTCTAATAGATTCGGTTCGGTCCGGTTTGAGTGCCTTTTATAACGCCCTGCTTCTTCGTACTTTCCATAATTAGAAAGCGTTGCTTGTATTTCTATTTTTGTAAATTTTGTATTCTTGTATTTCGTCTTTTCTTTGTATCGTTGTAAAATCCGAGACTTAGATCATAAATAAAATTCGTTGTTTCTTACAATTCATGTTTTACATATTCGTACATGTTCGTACGCTTGGGTGCATAAAACACCTGATACTATATTCGTAATTCTTGAAAATATGTGATAAACTTGCAACTACGTGATATACATGAACTATACGCATTCTACGCATAAACGGGACTTATACGATACTTATTCTCGACGCATATACTTATTCATACTTGGTTTTATGTTAATAATATTTAACAACCCTTATACTATGCTTATATTTCGTAAAACACCCTCAAAATACATTAAAACCCTCAATTATAAACATCAGGGACCAAAATTGCCAAGATTCAAACTGAGATCCGAAATCTCTATCCGTCACGTTGCGCGACGGGGATGCCCATGTATGGTCACGCAACGCGACACCCTTAATCCGCCAGAATGTATTTTCAGCTCACCTCTTGGGCAATCTTGTGTTTGTTAAGTGTGTTTCGTGCACTTAATGTTCACCAAACCAACCCTAATTCATTCCCTATGAAACCCAAGCCTCCTCCACACATTTTCACTTTGCAAACTCACTTAAACACTCACTAATCACTCCAAAATTCAGCTGGAAATCAAAAGCTAATCAGATTCGTTTGAAGTTGCAAAAGTGAGCATAACTTAACTTCTACTTCATCATTTTCACTCATTCTTTCTCCTTTACACTTGGAACAACCTTAGGTGTGTTTCCACAGGTTTTCCATGGAAAACCAAGGCTGGAACATCAACCGAATAAGGTGAAAAGTGCAAGGAAACTTTGTGTTTTGATTAAACACTTGATAAACTCACTTGAACTTGAGATTTCTCAAAACATTCCTATGTCCTTATGCCACTAATCAAGACCATGATTATGTGAGCTTAAAAAACAAGGTTATGACATGTAAATCCAGAGGTTTAATCCTCAAAAAACTTTCTGTTTTAATAGGGTTTTAACCCACAAGTGATGAACAAGTCTTAGACTTGAAGTTGTGTGATTATATGGTTAGCTTGGGCTATCCTACCTTTAAATCCACACATCACTTGATGTTTTCCTAGTTAACTAGTATGTATTTCATTTCCTTAATGTACATTCATGACCATCCTTGTTGTCTATGACAACATGTGTATTGGTGAATACAAAAGAGGTTCCTAAATGGAAGATTTATCTTTCTACCTCATGCATGACTTATATGATATCCTTGTTGTATTGTTAGACTAAAAACTTATAATATATACAATATAACATATATAATATCCAAGTAACCAAACCTTTGATGATGACCTAGTAGTCATTTGTCAAAATGTTAAGTTACATCATCTAAGACCTTAACAACTTGTTATGATTCTAATGGGTGTTTTAAACCCATGAAAACATTCAAACCCTTTCGGGTTTCATAGTGTCAAAACAAGTATTATGTGCTAGATGATTATTTTCTCATATATCTACTTTTGATATACTGTAAACTCCGAATCCTTAATCCTCCGTTACTTTCAATACTCATACACCTATGTTTCTTCGTGTAGAAGGACTTGGTGCTCCATCCTAATCAACCAACAACCCTCGCGGATTTTACCAAGTGGAAGCTTGCAAAACCGTGAGTATACTCGATCCCATTTTACTTTTTAACACTTTTGGGTGCAACATGTATTTTATACAAAGCACGCAACACTTGATACTCATTTTAATCACACTCTATCCATGCTTAAACATGAAACTATATGATGCTTGTTAATCCCGTATGCTATGTAAACTTTTGTGTCAATATATGCTCATTAACTTTGCTAGCCTATCTTAAAAATTATAGTGCTATGGGATTAATGCACCACCCATTAGTCTTGGGGTATTGTTAAGTTAAACATGTTAACCTCCTGCTAGTCTCTTGGGAAATGCAAATTTGTGTTGTATACTTGGGTTTGAACATATAGTTACACCGTTTCAGCATATTAGTTACTTGTATCTGTGTTATTCATGTTGGATATGAGCTCGTTAAACATTTTATCCTATTTTATGCTATGTATCAAACTTATATACTCGCCAACTTTTTGTTGATCATATTTTAATACATGTTGCAGGTTGATAGACGAGATGATGCTAAGTGAACAAACAAGATTTAGGTGGACATAGAAACACACCTAGAACAAACAATTATTTTGATGTTATGTTTGAAACAATGTTGTTCTCGTTTGAATTTTGTATGATATTTTTAGCATTGCAATGAAATTGAATCTAAATTATATTGTCACATAGTGTTATGATGCTTTGAGCGGTTTGTTCGTCTCATTCCGATGTTTCCGCCATCGGTTGGGGTGTGACAGATTGGTATCAGAGCCATAACAATAGGGAATTAGGAAAAGTAGGAATGCTTTTGCCTAGTCTATAGTTTAGGAACTTTGATTCTTATTTGTCGTTTAAAACTACTTGCATTCTACCTTATTTGCTTTTTATCTATTCTTCTTTGGTCTTTTAAACATACATGTCTTTCCTAAGGCTAACACAATACACTTTTGAAGACTTGAAGACACTCGTAATACAAATGAGACGAGTTTACCAAAATAGGTGTAAACCCACAATTTGGTAAACGACTCACATTCCGCTTAATTCTATTTTGCACGAAATTACGCCATTAAGTTAGGAGTGAAATCCACATCTTAATGGTAAATTTCTAATTCAAATTCTAGTGGATACTCGTCAAAGTGTCGAAATTAAGTTTTGACTCGACAAGTACCAACCACATTAGGGTACAAAATCGTCAAGTTAGGGGTGAAACCCGCATCTTGTCGATTAAGTCCCATTCCTTGATTTTCAATCTCGCCAAAGTATCGATTGTTTCAATCGATTAGAGACTTGTAGTAACTGGAAGGGTAAGATACCGTTAATCGCTTCTCGATGAGAGTATCTTACCTATAGGCCAAAGCACGTTTCTTTAATTCGAAAGGACTTTCGATCCACTTTGGAATAGTCGACGTTTCTCTACCCGAAACAATCCAATGTTTTATGAGCCTCTATTTTATGTTACTTCAACTTATATGTGATTTTATACTTGTTACCTCGTTCATTTCAAAACCGTTACACAATTCGCACGTTTCTCGCAATAAAAAAACAATAATAATCTCTCGTGAACAAACTAAATTTACGATGCTTTCATTATGTATGTTATGCTATGTGGGATTCATGACTATGTTAACACATTGAACATTTTTATGCTATGTGAAACTATATGTGTGACAACTGTCAATTTTCCATGTATCCGTACAATGTTAAACAGTAATTTGTATCTTAATGACTGTGCCTGATTTGGATTAATGACATGAATGAGTTTCTGATTGCTGTCATATACATACAAGCGCATTACACATTTCAAGATTATTTATCATTATTGCATGCAACACAGTGTGACACAATTAGTGCACAAAACCAAATAAGCACAGTTATCAGACAAACTAGAAGTACTTACGGGAGTTCAGTACTCAGACAGACATGATATTAAGACACAGAATGAGCCCGAAACCAAGAGTTACACTAGAATAGTGTGTAGGAAAGTAGGGATCATAAAACTGCCTTCCTAGTGATGACTTAAGTGCCGGAAAGTGCCCGAAACTCACTAAAACTGCAGAATTCTGCACAATTCAGCAAAAATCAGCATTTTAACTACTAAATATAATGCAGAATTATGGTTTAATGGTCCAGAATACCTTCATAAGTGTCGGGAATCAAAACTGTCATGAAAGACAACATAAAGCACACTAAACTGCGCAATTTAGCACCTTAACGAACCGGTAACCAACCGAACAACCGGACACTACCCGAAACACCAAATTTTCACTAGAAGCATTGTTTTAGTGTTACGAAGCTAGTTATGGTCACCGAACATCATAACACATCCTATAAACACTAAACACCTAAAATACTAACCAATACACTTACAATCCAACTTAAATCCCTAACTTACCATTACAACCCAACCATACACCCCCCCCCCCCCATGTTGACGGTCACAAGTGGGGGACCCACTTGTGATTTCTTTCATATATTTTATTTGATTTGTAAAGATTTAATGACACATAATAACCACTAGTCAAACACATGTTGGAAAGAGATCCTTAAAAACCATGAGACTAAGTTCATAATCATTTCACCACTTCAACAACACACCTTCTCTTCTTCTCCTTGTCTACGGCTCCCACCACTCACCATACTCCCACCCCACCATTTTCACTTCAATCTCAAGCATTTTAAGGACTCTCAAGGGTGTAAGAAGCATAACTAAGAGACTTGGAAGCTTTGGAAGTTGAAGGACCTTCTCCTAGAGCTTTTATCCATCACATTCATCATCATCTTCATCTTTGTTTCTTCCCTAGCCATAGAGCTAGTAGTAAGCTCCTCACAACTTGTTATTACTTCTAATTTTAGTGGTTAAAAGGTTATGTAACTTGTTAATCTTAAGAATCACAAAGAAACATGAAGATGATCTTGAACATAAAGCTTAAGAACATGAAAATCTAAGATGTTTTAGTGTGTGTGAAACTTGTTTGTTGATTTCTTGTGATTATGATGTTGATCATCAGAAGAAGCTTGCTAGATGATAATTAAACACATGATCTAGCAAGTATAAGGATGGATCTTGTGAAGGTTGTAATGATCATCCTTTATGTTAATCATGAACTTGAAAATGAAATTGTTTTAGTGTATGATGAACATTTCTACAAGATATGTGTCTTGGAAATAAAAGATTTCAAAAATAATATATTCAAGAAACTAAAGTTTATTACAAGATTAACATGAAGTTGGTTTTTAAAGAAAGTAAACATGTTTTGAGTGTTAAAACAAAGTTAGAAAAGTGTTGGTAACAAGAAAAATACAAGAATAATTATTTTTAGAAAATCATCGTATAGTTGTAAAGAACTAAAATTCACAAGAATGAGTTTTATAAACTAAAAACCATGTTTTTAGAGGTAACTAAACTTACTAAACAACATGTGAAGTTACTACAAGTTTTTACAAACTTTCAAGTTCATGACATAGTGTAAATAACATATTTTTGGCTCATGGTAAGTCTTGTTTAAATTGTTGATGATTGGTGATGAATATTTAAAAAGAAAATGATATGCCTTTGAGCATGGAAACCTTCATTTTTAAGGGGAAACTATGACAAAATTTTTGTAGAAATTAAACACTTAGAAAAAAAATATTTTTATACAAGTGTTTACAAGTAAATTTTGATCATGGTTTTCATAAAAAAAAAAAATTGCCATAATTTTTATTACAAAAATTACAAATATTGGAGGTTGATTTTTGATAATAAAAATGACTAAGTATATATTTAGGAAAATATATATTTAGATGTCAAAATTGTGTGCTATTTGTATATTGATTGTATTAGTTATATTATTTTAGGAACTTGAAAATAATATAACTCACCAATATACCAAAATTGTAATATAAAATATTACCAAAATTCCAATAAAATAAATAAATAATTTATACTCGAATATTGGACAAACGGACAAATGGACATATGGACTATAAATATATATATTCCGGAATTAAATTCATATTTCGACAAATGAGTTAAACTGTATTTTGAAACCAAAGAAACGGTAAAATATGGATTTTTATGACTATTACAAAATATACCATATTTTATCAAATATAAAATATATTATTTTTGAGTAGAGAAAAATATATTTTGTTAAATAATTTGAAGATATATTATCTTTGGGTGAAGAAAAATATATATTTTCTTAAACAAGTTAAGAGTATATTATTTTGGGTGAAAATTAGAAATATATATATTTTCTAAGTTAATCATAAAAATTATTTTTGAGGTTTATATGAAAAATATATTATTTTCGCCAAGTAAAGTTATAGATATTTTCCTATAAAAATTCTCTTAAAATATATATATATTTTGAGAATATAAGTTTGGTGATTTTTAGTTGTCTAAAAATAATATTCCAAAAAAATTAAATACAAGATTAAGTATAAAATATTTAATAAATACAAGAAAATACGTATCCTCGTATGTATAAAATACACACCGGAATACACCACAATACTTGGCAAAAGACACAAGTGTGAAAATACACAAGTACAAGTATACCCATACTTGGGAAATTATTCGCGAAAGGAATACATAATGAACTAAGTTAAATATATATTATTCTTAATAATGTTCCAAATAATTGGATAAATAAAATAGTTTAATTTAAAATAATTATTTTATTTTAACTAATAATTATATAATTGGAAATTATATAATATGCACCCAACATATAACTCAAAGATTACCAACACCAAAATAAGTCATAATACCTAAGACTAAGAGTCGTCACACGACCTAGCCGTCTAATAAAACATAGCACGTGTGTAGGTAGTTGTACGACCAGTGGAAAGGAGCTTTGAGTTACTAGACAGAAGAACGCAAATCCGTGAGTTCATGTCCCCCTTTTTCTTTTAACTGCTTTCAGTTTTATAACCTCGGGGGTGAAATACATGTTACAATTGTTTCAAACGTTTACAAATGGTATGGTTAGCTAAGGAATGAACTGTTAGATCATGTGAATGGGTAGACGTTAACTTAAGACCATTAATCCTTGTATAAGGGCCGAGGGGCATGAGTGATAGATCTATTTGGGTGTTGCGAGCCCCATCCATGAGACCACGAGTTGGACCATGTGGTGACTATGTCGTTCCCGCCGGGTGGCCCGGTACGAAATTCACAAAGGATTGAGCCTTCCTGCACCATTGCACACATATTAATGTCTTAGCTACACATTATTGATCTGTTCATAGACGCTTTCATACCGGTTTACAAAGGCATACTTACAAATGTTTACTAGGTTTCGTGCACACATACAAAAACACATGAACTCGCTCAACTTTTGTTAATGTTTTCAAATTACATGTATTTCAGGAAATTGATGGATCTGGCGAAGTTTGAAAGATTTCAAGAAATGTGTTTAAGTTGATGTCATCCAAACTTTTGAAGGGTTTGACTTGGATGTCTTATCTTAGATAAGACATACGAGTCAAAGCCTTGGTTTTTATATATCGTTTGTTTAAAAGTCCTTTAAGGAACTTGTTTCTATCTGAATGGTTTGTAAGTTAAACTTAAAGTTTGATGGTTGATACTAAACAACTTGGGTTTGTGATATTTTGAAAAGTATGAATGGATGAACATCATGTTTAATCATATAGTTGTTTGTTATAATTGAATGCAATGATATTAAGCAAGTAACACATCATACGCTTCCGCAAAAGTCAGGGTGTGACATTATGCTATGTGACGCATTCATGAGAACAATTTCCTTAAACAAACATTATGATCAAGTCTCATCTATTCTTTGTTTTGAACCTTTAGATGTCGACTTCTCACCATCTCTCCAACTCAACTAAGAACTCGAAGAGCAACTCCCAAAAGAAGATGATGACATTCATGGCCAATCAGATCGCGCGTGTTGTTCACAAGATCGTCAGTGAGATCCAAGCTGCCGCTACTCCAAATTCCTCTGTCGATTCGAAAGTGGTCTAACCCAATCCTGTAACCTTCAACTATAAGCACTTTGCCGCTTGCAACCCAAAGCCCTTCAGTGGGAAGGATGGGGTGACTACCATGCTCGAGTGGTTCGACAACATAGAAGTTACCTTCATTAACAGCGAATGTCCCGATGAACTCAAAATACGTAGCGCTACTAGGGTCTTCCAAGCCCGAGCCTTGGAATGGTGGACCAACGAAAGGAACATTCATTCAAACAAAGTGGCTTATGCTTTACCTTGGGACGAACTTAAGCAACTCATGATGGAAGAATTATGTCCTCCTAATGAGCAACAAAAAATTGTGGAAGAATTCTGGGCGCTCAAACAGATTGGCGATGATAACTTAGCCTACATCACCCGATTTAAGCAACTCGGTTTCATCGTACCACACTTGGTGTTAACCACCGACCGCATGATCAGGAAGTACATCAATGGTTTACCTTCCACCATGCGTGATACCATCGAGGCAGCCAAGCTTGACAACATTGAAGCTGTATACCGTCTGGCAGCTAGCCTAAACAACAACCGCGTTTGCGACAAGCAAACTACTACCCCTACCAACACCTCGAAACCAGCCAATCAAATCACCCAACAATCGAGTAGTAACAAGGGAAAGAAGCGAAAGTCTCAGAACCCTGGTTGCAATGCGATTATACCAGTTGTTAACCCGAACCCTGTTATGCCAGAGAACGCACGAAAGCCATACATTGGGGTTCATCCCAAGTGTACCACTTGCAACTTTCATCACCCTGCCACCTCCAACTATTGTCATTGAACTGCTTGCAACCGTTTTGGCCACAATACCGCTTATTGTCGTACTAACCCTGCACCACAATCCCAACAAGCTCCTCAAAACCCTAGACTAGCTAGAGCCTGTTACAAGTGTGGTGACACTATGCATCTCCGTCCTCAATGTCCTCAGCTGAACTAGGAACAACAACAAGCCGCTCGAGGACGAGCTTTCAACATCAACGCAAATCAGGCGCACAACGACAATGAAGTCGTTAATGGTACGTTCCTTGTTAATAATCTTTATGCTTCGATACTGTTTGATACTGGTGCGGACAAAAGCTTTGTGTCCGTTGAATTTGAACCTTTGTTAAATTGTGCATGCTCTAAACTGCCTAAGTCGTTTTCAGTCGAAGTTGCCAATGGCAAGTCCATCTTATTCGATTCCGTTATTCGTAATTGCCTTCTTACTCTTAACGAGCACGTTTTTCCTATCGACCTATTACCCATGCAACTGGGTAGTTTCGATGTCATAGTAGGTGTGGATTGGCTTTGTAAGAACCATGCTGAAATTGCTTGCCACGAGAAGTACGTTCGTTTGCCTCTTCCGTTTGGTGACACTTCAAGAGGACTGAAGTTGATGTCCTGCACACAAGCGAATAGATAGCGAATAGATACTTACGCAAACAGTACTTTGCTTTTTTCACTTTAATTGTGGTTGTGATATCCGATTGATAAGATTTATGTACTTACACCTTATTAACTAATTAGGTTTCCTGTTGGGTGTATATATAAGTAGATAATTAGAGAGGTTAAGGGTTTCACAATTATCATCACCATCACATCACTAAAATTTGTTCCCCTCTACATCTCTCTCTCTCTCCATACGCAACCCTAGACACTACTAGAAAATAGGCCTAATGCAACTTTTTAGAAGCAACCTTTTTCAGATGAGTTGCATTTGACTCTAATGCAACATAGTTGAACGTAAAAGTTGCATTAGAAGATCTAATGCAACCTTTTTCATAAAAAGTTGCAAAATTATGTTATATTTGCAACCTTTTTAATAAAGAGTTGCAAGTTTTATATATAATTGCAACTTTTTTCATGAAAGGTTACATTAAGAATAATGGTTTTAGATTTGCTATATATATTTAAATGGTATACGGATCTCATGGTAAAAGATCAATAAGTTATTGTAGATCTGTTTTGAGTCAAAGATTGTTCTAGAAAGTCACCTAATATGTCAAAGAACTACTGTAATTTTGACCTTGATGAAAACTGGCAAAGTGAAGATTAAGGTAAAAAGTCAATGTCATGATGAAAAATTATTAAATTGATAGATTGCGAATGTCAAAGTAGGTCAAATAAAGTCAAAATATCAATGTAGTGAAGTTGGAAAGTCACAATATAGGCAATATTTATTTGGTGCAAAAAATCCTGAACTCTGCTAATCCACAAAGCCAAAAATGGGGGAGTTAGAAAGTCTTAAATTTGAAGAAATCATTGGCGGTAGGTTACCCCCAAGAGGTGGCCACCCCTCTCACCCTAAGGTTCACTAAGGAGTGGGGTGCGTTTATACACATCATATAAGTTCTTTAACAGTCTAATAGTTATAAAATAATTGGGAATTCTATAAAGTCTATCTTGATTATAATTTGTAAATACAAATAAAATAAAACTCTACTATCTGAAAGTCATTTTATATAAATTCTTTATCTAAAAGTAGTTTTATATAAATTCTTTATCTAAAATTGGTACTTTTCAGAAATTATAAATCCCATCCCAAGTTTATCAAATATTCAAACCGTTCCCTCTCCTGATGAAAATTCCCTCGTCACTAGTTCATTACCCGCTCACACCTTAACCCTAAATTGGTTTATTCTCCAAAACTGGATTCATCCTTGAAGACTCGTGTTCTACATGGCCTCTACTTCAATTCTTTTCCCTGAATCGGTACGTAGAGATGGTGACTGGCCACTAACCACCACCAATCGACCTCAAGGGCTTCGATTACAGGCATTACCCCATAATTTTCTTCGGCTACAGACACCACCAATCGACATCAGGTTCTAATTTAGTAAGTATGTTTACGAGATGATAGAACTTCCATTTGGTTAGCACATAGTTCTAATTGCATATAGTCTGGCTATGGTAGTTCTTGTTCGAGTCATTCTTCCATTCCCAAAGTTTACTTTTAGCTATAGTTTTTTTATTTGAACAGAGCTATAGTTCTTGTTTCTTTGTTGTATATGTAATGAATTATTAATCTTCAGTATCAGAATGTATGGAGATTGTAGAATGTTTGATCATGGAGCTTCACAATTTTTGCTTGAGAAAATGACTAGCAGACTAGACGACGAGATACAAATGGACTAAATATGTTGTTTAATTTTTATTAAACTGATTTGTTTAGGGTTATATCCTTGTAGGATTCTCATGAATTTTGATTTATGATAATCATGTTGCTATTGATCGGTTGAACATCTAACAATGCACTCAAATCTTGTGAAGTTGAGCCTTACAAAAGTTGCATTAGCTTATAAAAAGGTTGCATTACAAAAAGGTTGCATTTGAATAGTAAATGCAACTGTTTTTTAAAAGGTTGCATTATCTAATAAAAATGTTACATTAGGTCTAATGCAACTTCACCTAATGCAGCTTTTGATAAAGGGTTGCATTAGGCCTAATGCAACATTTTTCTAGGGTTGCAATAACTTCATTTTCTTGTAGTGAGAGTTCAGTACTATCATCAAGAAGTTACACCCTAAGGAGGAACCTGATCATTCTGATAACTATGTCGAACTCCATGGTCGCGTCTCTGACTGGATTCTCTGCCTGCCTGTCTGCTGTATCAGGTATTATTTACATGTTTTCCATTATGTTTAAATAGAACTGATCAACATAACATACATCATAATACACAATTATATATATATATATATTGTGAGGTTCATTGGGGAACACTAAAAAAGTGGGGAACAGTGGGGAACCAACTCAAACGAACTCCGATTGGACTCATTCTAGCGGCGTTGGAACCGGCTCGTCGAACCCTAACTAGGATCTTTTAACCCTAAACCCTAAATCATAACCCCAGAACCCTAAATATATATATATATATATATATATATATATATATATATTGTGAGGTTCATTGGGGAACACTAAAAAAGTGGGGAACAGTGGGGAACCAACTCAAACGAACTCCGATTGGACTCATTCCAGCGGCGTTGGAACCGGCTCGTCGAACCCTAACTAGGATCTTTTAACCCTAAACCCTAAATCATAACCCCTGAACCCTAAATATATTAGGGTTTGGCTTTTAGGGTATAGCTTTAGGGTTTAGTCTTAGGGTTTATGTGACACCTGGGTCACTGCGACCATCAAACAAATACCAAGCCAATGAAATATTGTATTTCATACTTGGGATCTGTAAAATTATGTGTGTCTTTTTCACATATAAATTCTTGTTCGATTACAAGCTCTAAAATCGCTTTCTGGAAGGTTATACGCGCACTGATGCGTAAATATAACCAGTTTAATACAACGAACACTCCGGAATAGTGAAATAGGCTTAACATACCTTAAATAACCTTCACATAACTTAGAAATAAGTTTTGAAGGCTTTGGTATGGTAAAATCAAGTTTAATCGTCTGCACGGACTAAACTTGACAAACCGCGAAAGTATAACGATTCGTACTGGAACAGACATTCCGAAACATGACCATAAGTTAAACTTACCATAAATATCCTTTACATAGATTAGAAATAGGCTTTGAGGGGTTCGGTGTGCTAAAATAAACTTTTGGGTCATTCAGGGACTAAAAGTGTCAAAAAGTGCATAAGTTTGCACTTTCACGCATAACTTACGTTCTGAATACATCCTGACATCCAAAAATTTATGTAAGCACTAAAATATTTTATTTTAGTGTTTGGCATAAGAAAAATCCTTTCGTCACGCAATTTGGATCGTTTTTCGCGCTTATGCGCATGTCGTCGTAATTAAGCGAACATCGCAATCGTACGACCAAACGAACCGACATCCGGGATATTTTTGAGCATGTTTCATGTCCACAATGTTTAGGCATCATTTTAGGGCCTTAAATTTGACTTAACGAGCCTTAAACATGTCGGAAATGGCCTTAATACACAACCGGGACTGAAATGGAAACTTTAGAAACTGGTTGCTGATCAGAAGGACCTAGGCGTGACACCTAGCCCCCTAGGCATCACGCGAGGCCCCTTTAGAACAACAAAACCTGTTTTAACAGTTGTTAACAGCTCTTATGCACTCCAAAGGCCAATGCCACATGTCAATCCCTGATGTTGGGGGCCATTTTGAGTTACCACAAGTTTGCAACAAGTGTAGGGAAAAGATCAAAGCACGGTATTCGAGGAACGATCCTAACGGTGGTCCAAATCCTATAAATACCCCTTTGATTCATTTGCAAAACCCACTTGAAATCTGAAAATTCTCTATGTTGGGGTGTTTCATCACCTCATACCTGAGAATACTTGGATTATCAATCTTGCGGGGACCCTTTGTAAGTGTTCTTTCGTTCTTTTCATTCGTTTTAGCGTTAAAGTCAAACTTTGTTTGACTTTCTGCATTGACCAGTTTATGGTCAATGCGAAGTTCGTTTGAACTTCATAACGTGAGCGTAATCACGATGGTTATAGTCCCTAGTGACTATACCTACTGATTACCACGTTATCTAGGCTCAGTGACGAGTCGTAGTTTCGGCCAAAATGCGTGTTATTGCGTATTTTGTAACCAAACTACTTTTAGGTATCAAAACCATTTGTTTTGATACCAAACCTGTTTTCTAAACTTAGTTAAGCATGTTTTAACATGCTTAGCTCGTCACTTTTAGTTTAGTGCTTATATAGGGTCGTAAGGTAAGCGATCTAAACAATCGCTTATACTTTCGAACCCGACCCGTTTGGTCGATCATTAGGATCCGACCAAACACATTAGGTGACCATAGCTGTATAGGGAATAACCTTCCGAGGTTATACCTTATGGTCACATCGTTTGAGTAGTTGTATGATAGGTAGTATATATGCCTTAGGTAAATTACCAAAATGCCCTTTGACCGCCAAAATCCATTTTAAGCATATGTAACATAAATTTTGATATCTAAACTGATTTGGCAACAATATTAGACATGTTAAGGCATATTTTACTTATCATAAGGCTAGTTAGGCGGTCCGAACGCGTTTCACGCGAACGACGCGTTAAAATAGCATAAGCTACCTAAACGGGTCATAATGGGTCGTAAGCACTTAGGTTAGGTTTCATTTTAGTATGTAGGCTTTGTTAAACCATATTACATGAGTTCCCATACTCATTTGGTTTACGAGCCCTCATTCTATCCAATCCTCCGATATAGGTCCGGTTATTAATGTAGTTACCTATATTAGGTGCCGTTTGATATTCGTGACCTTTTAGCTTTGCTTGGTGGATATCTAAAGTCTATTGAGCAATCTCAGGTGAGTACATAGACCCCTCTTTTACCGTTTTCAAACTGTTTTGGGGTGGAACACATGTGCCTACTTGTTACTTTCATGTTTTCCATGTTTTCACATCATATACTTGCTATGTTCATTAGTACATTAATAGTACATGATTTACATTACATTTCATGCTATGTATGCCCATTGTGTGCATACTTAGTACATTGTTTTACATTACATTTCATTCTATGTATGCCCATTGTGTGCATACTTAGTACATTATTTTACATTACATTTCATGCTATGTATGCCCATGGTGTGCATACTTAGTACATCGTTTTACATTACATTTCATGCTATGTATGTCCATTGTGTGCATACTTAGTACATTGTTTTACATTACAATTTGTTGCATATGCTCATCCAGCATATGAACACATTATATTACATTTTGAACCGTTGTAACCATTTAACTATGTGAACCGTCGTAACCATTTGATTATATGAATCGTTTGTAACTGTTGAACTGTGTGAACCATTTGTATCTGTTGACATGATTTACATTTGACAATAGACTTTGGACTATACATAAACATTTCTACAATTGTTAAACATTACATCTTGATGGTTTGGTTTGAGTAAGTGATTTAAGTAACGAGGGGTGTGTAATATGATACAAGCATGGTGGATACGCCGCTGGTACTTCCTATATATAAGTGTTTGTATGGTATTACATATCGTAGCGTTATTTGAATCATTTCAATTTGAGACATATAACATTTTATACAAATAACATACTTTTCACAAGACATTGATTTACAAACAACTTATCTTATACAAACTCATTTTACATGGTTATTCATTTAACCATACATTATTCTCTTATTCATACATATCATCTGAACTTATTGTTTTTCAAACGATTTACAAGACAAATCAAATTACAAGGTTCATGACTAAACTTTATTAAACATTTTCTTAAACTTACAAGTCATGAATCCTATTTTCACAAAACCTATGTATCTCACTGGCATTTTTATGCTGACGTACCTATTTTCACATGTGTTTTCAGGAGTTGATGCATAGGACTTATCGAGATACACTTAAGCGGACTTGGGCCTTAGTGACAATAAAAGATGCAAGACTAGTTATTTATGTTATATTTCTTTGATTGTCAAGACATTGTAACTCTTCTAATCAATAAAACAATATTTCAATTTCCATGTGTTATGAAACAATGATTCTGTTACAACACTCCCCGACGTTTCCGCCACGTTTTGTTGTTTTACGTGGTCGGGGTGTGACAGAAAAGTTGGTATCAGAGCTCATGGTTATAGGGAATTAGGTTATTAGTAATGCTTTGACCTAGTCTATAACCTTCCTAGGACCCTAACGCGAGTTTACTTGCGTTTAGTCATAAAACAATACCGTCACCTATCCTTAGGCGACGACCACAACAAGAACATAAATTTCAAAACCGCTTTGAAAACTAATCATCTGTTCTAGGATGATTGATTACTAGGTTTTGAACCCTCTATTGTAAGGTTTTGAACCCCTTTGAGTTTTCAAAATCTCGTCAAAGTTTTGGGTCCTACATAGTGTGAAAAATGAAATATTGTATTTCATACTTGGGATCTGTAAAATTATGTGTGTCTTTTGCACATATCAATTCTTGTTCGATTACAAGCTCTAAATCGCTTTCTGGAAGGTTATACACGCACTGATGCGTAAATATAACCAATTTAATACAACGAACACTCCAGAATAGTGAAATAGGCTTAACATACCTTAAATAACCTTTACGTAACTTAGAAATAAGTTTTGAAGGCTTTGGTATGGTAAAATCAAGTTTAATCGTCTACAAGGACTAAACTTGACAAACTGCGAAAGTATGACGATTCGTACTGGAACAGACATTCCGAAACATGACCATAAGTTAAACATACCATAAATATCCTTTACATAGCTTAGAAATAGGCTTTGAGGGGTTCGGTGTGCTAAAATAAACTTTTGGGTCATTCAGGGACTAAAAGCGTCAAAAAGTGCATAAGTTTGCACTTTCATGCATTACTTACGTTCTGAATACATTCGGACATCCAAAAATTTATGTAAGCTCTAAAATATTTTATTTTAGTGTTTGGAATAAGAAAAATCCTTTCGTCACGCAATTTGGATCGTTTTTCGCGCTTATGCGCATGTCGTCGTAATTAAGCGAACATCGCAATCGTACGACCAAACGAACCGACATCCGGGATATTTTTGAGCATGTTTCATGTCCACAATGTTTAGGCATCATTTTAGGGCCTTAAAGTTGACTTAATGAGCCTTAAACATGTCGGAAATGGCCTTAATACACAACGGGGACTGAAATGGAAACTTTGGAAACTGGTTGCTGATCAGAAGGACCTAGGCGTGACACCTAGCCCCCTAGACGTCACGCGAGGCCCCTTCAGAACAGCAAAAGCTGTTTTAACAGCTTTTAACAGCTCTTATGCACTCCAAAGGCCAATGCCACATGTCAATCCTTGATGTTGGGGGCCATTTTGAGTTACCACAAGTTTGCAACAAGTGTAGGGACAAGATCAAAGCACGGTATTCGAGGAACGATCCTAACGGTGGTCCAAATCCTATAAATACCCCTTTGATTCTTTTGCAAAACCCACTTGAAATCTGAAAATTCTCAAAGTTGGGGTGTTTCATCACCTTATACCTGAGAATACTTGGATTATCAATCTTGCGGGGACCCTTTGTAAGTGTTCTTTCGTTCTTTTCATTCGTTTTAGCGTTAAAGTCAAACTTTGTTTGACTTTCTGCATTGACCAGTTTATGGTTAATGCGAAGTCCGTTTGAACTTCATAACGTGAGCGTAATCACGATGGTTATAGTCCCTAGTGACTATACCTACTGATTACCACGTTATCTAGGCTCAGTGACGAGTTGTAGTTTCGGCCAAAATGCGTGTTATTGCGTATTTTGTAACCAAACTACTTTTAGGTATCAAAACCGTTTGTTTTGATACCAAACCTGTTTTCTAAACTTAGTTAAGCATGTTTTAACATGCTTAGCTCGTCACTTTTTGTTTAGTGCTTATATAGGGTCGTAAGGTAAGCGATCTAAACAATCGCTTATACTTTCGAACCCGACCCGTTTGGTCGATCATTAGGATCCGACCAAACACATTAGGTGACCATAGTTGTACATCGTTTGAGTAGTTGTATGATAGGTAGTATATATGCCTTAGGTAAATTACCAAAATGCCCTTTGACCGCCAAAATTCATTTTAAGCGTATGTAACATAAATTTTGATATCTAAACTGATTTGGCAAAAATATTAGACATGTTAAGGCATATTTTACTTACCATAAGGCTAGTTAGGCGGTCTGATCGCGTTTCACGCGAACGACGCGTTAAAATAGCATAAGCTACCTAAACGGGTCATAATGGGTCGTAAGCACTTAGGTTAGGTTTCATTTTAGTATGTAGGCTTTGTTAAACCATATTACATGAGTTCCCATACTCATTTGGTTTACGAGCCCTCATTCTATCCAATCCTCCGATATAGGTCCGGTTATTAATGTAGTTACCTATATTAGGTGCCGTTTGATATTCGTGACCTTCTAGCTTTGCTTGGTGGATATCTAAAGTCTATTGAGCAATCTCAAGTGAGTACATAGACCCCTCTTTTACCGTTTTCAAACTGTTTTGGGGTGGAACACATGTGCCTACTTGTTACTTTCATGCTTTCCATGTTTTCACATCATATACTTGCTATGTTCATTAGTACATTAATAGTACATGATTTACATTACATTTCATGCTTTGTATGCCCATTGTGTGCATACTTAGTACATTGTTTTAATTACATTTCATGCTATGTATGCCCATTGTGTGCATACTTAGTACATTATTTTACATTACATTTCATGCTATGTATGCCCATGGTGTGCATACTTAGTACATCGTTTTACATTACATTTCATGCTATGTATGTCCATTGTGTGCATACTTAGTACATTGTTTTACATTACAATTTGTTGCATATGCTCATCCAGCATATGAACACATTATATTACATTTTGAACCGTTGTAACCATTTGACTATGTGAACCATCGTAACCATTTGATTATATGAACCGTTTGTAACTGTTGAACCGTGTGAACCATTTGTATCTGTTGACATGATTTACATTTTACAATAGACTTTGGACTATACATAAACATTTCTACAATTGTTAAACATTACATCTTGATGGTTTGGTTTGAGTAAGTGATTTAAGTAACGAGGGGTGTGTAATATGATACAAGCATGGTGGATACGCCGCTGGTACTTCCTATATATAAGTGTTTGTATGGTATTACATATCGTAGCGTTATTTGAATCATTTCAATTTGAGACATATACCATTTTATACAAATAACATACTTTTCACAAGACATTGATTTACAAACAACTTATCTTATACAAACTCATTTTACATGGTTATTCATTTAACCATACATTATTCTCTTATTCATACATATCATCTGAACTTATTGTTTTTCAAACGATTTACAAGACAAATCAAATTACAAGGTTCATGACTAAACTTTATTAAACATTTTCTTAAACTTACAAGTCATGAATCCTATTTTCACAAAACCTATGTATCTCACAGGCATTTTTATGCTGACGTACCTATTTTCACATGTGTTTTCAGGAGTTGATGCATAGGGCTTATCGAGATACACTTAGGTGGACTTGGCCTTAGTGACAATAAAAGATGCAAGACTAGTTATTTATGTTATATTTCTTTTATTGTCAAGATATTGTAACTCTTTTAATCAATAAAACAATATTTCAATTTCCATGTGTTATGAAACAATGATTCTGTTACAACACTCCCCGACATTTCCGCCACGTTTTGTTGTTTTACGTGGTCGGGGTGTGACAGTTTAGCTTTAGGGTTTAGCTTTAGGGTTTAAGGTTTAGCTTTAGGGTTTAGGGTTTAGCTATAGGGTTTAGCTTTAGGTTTAGCCTTTAGGGTTTAGCTTTTAGGGTTTATAGTTTAGATTTTACAGTTTAGCTTAGGTTTTAGCCTTATTTTTTAGCTTTAGGGTTTAGAGTTTAGGAGTTAGGATTTAGGGTTTTGGGTTAAGAGATCTTAGTTAGGGTTCGACGAGCCGGTTCCAACGCCGCTGGAATGAGTCCAATCGGAGTTCGTTTGAGTCGGTTCCCCGCTGTTCCCCACTTTTTTAGTGTTCCCCAATGAACCTTCCCCTATATATATATATATATAATAATGGTGAGTGACCATGAATAGTTCCTTTTTTGTACTTAATGGTCTTTTTTAATTTGATATGTGTTGATACATATTCTGTGGACGCGACTCGTTTCGGTTCGACTCAGTTAGGTTCGACTCAAGACCGACGTCGCGAAATTCCTCCATCGTGCGCCCCAGAGATAGACACGCGAAGCACGATTAGCCGCGAACCGTTTCCCGCCGACACATCACCATGACATCATCATGATGATGTCATGTGATAACATATTTTACCTCCATGATAAACGAAGAAACGTGAAAACGTGAATTCATTTTATTAAACCCATTAAGAGTTTTCTGTATATAACTCAACGAAGATCCTGCATGTGACATTGACGAAGAACATACAGGTGAACAAGATGAAGAACCCATGTAAATGTAACATGACGAAGAACCATGCAAGTTCACATGAAATTGACGAAGATCGTCACATGACGAAGAACTTTCTTCGTCTATCTTAGTTGTTCGTTGATTAAAGGGTTTTGACGAAGAACCCGTGTTGGCGAAGAATCATTCTTCGTCTAGTCTAAGTTCTTTGTCGGGTTTATAAGTGGTTCCATAGTTGTTCGTCAAGTGGTAAGAATGTTCCATATATAAATAGAAGACAGAAGTCTGAATAGGGAGAAGAACACAGAGATTATTTTCAAGAGAGTTTTGAGAGAACCATTGTTTGATTATCTTGTAACAAACTCTATTGTGAAATACAAGTTGAAGTTTTAACAGTTGAATCTTTATCTTGTGTTTGTGTGTTCTTAAACTTGGTTTACTTACCCGGTTGGATTCCGCACAACTGGGTTTGTTCGGTAACAAGGAATAGGTTTAACTCGATCCTCCGGGTGGACTTACAATTGGTATCAGAGCATTGGCTCTTTTCCTTGTTAAAACCAAGTTTCGATCTTGTGTTTTGGTAGTTTTTCATGTGTTTTTCTTGATTTTAAGTTTGAAGATCATATTTTTCTGGAAAAACATGTTTAAAACTTTGAAAATCTTGGTGTTTTGCTTTTATTTTTTACAAAAACCTTGTTAGATTACATGTATACATGTTAAGATTGGGTTTTTATTAAACTTTTGTGCAAAATTTGTGTTCGGAAACTTTTTCGGTGGCCGGTAAATTCATAAACTCATCGGAAGTTCATTGTGTTCTTCAAAGTGTTCTTCATACTCTTGAAAGACTTCTGGGTTTTTATGTTTTGATGAATTATTGTTGTTATTATTATATAATTGTTTGACAAACTTGTCTTTCAAAATGATTCATGTTTGAATTTAGTGGTTTAAAGGTAAGGTGTGTTTGAAAAAAATTGGCTTTAGAACCTTCTGTGTCAGTAAGATATTATTTGATTTTATTTGGAAAATATCTATTAAAAGTCAACAAAATACACTTTGTTGATTTTTGCCTTTGACGAACAACCATATTTTTCGTCATATTTGTTTTGGACGAACAACCTATTCTTCGTCAAGATTTCTCTTCCACGAAGAATCAGTTCTTCGTGGCTTACACTTGGAATTTTTTTTAATAGAAGCTTTTTAAATCTGTCTTAACAGTTTGTTTTGAGATTTTTGAGCCGGTATTCATTATCATACATCCAAAATGAGTTCAGACTGGTGGGGTATTCTATCTAATATGGAGAGCAAGTATACGAGCAAGGGTTTATCGCCACCATGGGCCGAATCTCCCACTCCCTCGTCTTCATCACAAGCGAATCAAATTTCGACAAGTCAATGGGCATTCATTTCAAATCAAAATCAAAGTATTCATAGTATACTTTTAAGCGAAAGTGAAACCGGAAGCATTAATCGTCCACCGAAGCTAATGCACATGAATGAATATCCTGGATGGGAAGACATATTCCATATGTATATTCTTGGGCAAAACACGGAATTGTGGTTATGTTTTACTACAGATTTCGATCAAGCACTTGATGTTGCCGCTTCAACTGCCGCGACATTTGCAGATCTTACGGCAGACGAGAAGAAGAAATATGATTTGGAAAAGAAAGCTTTTTCTATTCTAACTGAAGGGTGGTCCGTAGGACAACGCTTAAGTGGTTTAAAAAGATTAAAATTCCATGCTTTACTTGGTTATTTGCTTGAACTTAGTAACTACGAGTGTTTGTGTGTTTTACAGGTAAATCGCTTAATTTGGTTAAATTGGAACACGTAGGCTACGATTGGAAATTAAATGGCAATGTGACTTTGTGGTTCAAGGGATTAAAAGGATAAAAGGGGTGGCACCAAAAGTCATCACTGTGACTTTGGTTTTGTTTTGTTTAGAAATCAAATCAAATCATCATCATGATTCACGCAGACTACATGTGACAAGGAAATTAATTTCACAAAGTCACTTCATCCTCAGAATTTTGGCAGCATATTCACGTGAATTAGAGGGGATTTATTATCACAAAAGTCAAAATTATCATATATGTGGACTGCTTGTGGATTGTATTGATTGGGCCGCCACAAAAACACAACATCATCATCACATGTGGGCTGGAGATGTTATGGGTGAAATTCTGAGCCCATATCCTGGAAAATATCTTGATCTATGTCTTATTTATGTAGTATCTGTTTACATCCGGGATGCTGGTTCAGGATATTGGTAACATCCTGAACGGTATCCTCGGGATTACTAATGGATTATGTGCAGGTACGTGTGTTAGAAGCTAGTAACGTTCACAAAGACTTATTCCGCGGAAGACTCGGTCCAGGCCGTTCAAAGAAAGACGTTGAAACCTTATTACTCGGTCTACAACGTTCGTG
Organism: Helianthus tuberosus; assembly: GCA_030545235.1. Classification (NCBI taxonomy): domain Eukaryota; kingdom Viridiplantae; phylum Streptophyta; class Magnoliopsida; order Asterales; family Asteraceae; genus Helianthus; species Helianthus tuberosus. Next base: position 3,020,785 of record CM060450.1, on the reverse strand, counting down.
GTGGAATATTCGGAGCATCCCATATTTATAGGAATATTTGTTTGTATTTCGTTACTATAAATAGGAGGAACACCAGATCAAATAGGACACAACAATTTCACTGCAATCACACTCACTACACTCTAACACTTGTTCTCTCGCAATCTGTACTCTCACACGAATTCATTGTAACACCTAGCGATCTGGTTGATATCCTGCACTGTATCCTGAAGTTTAAAGCAATAAGAAGAACAAGGCAGCTGCGATTGTCAGCTCCCGAGGTTTTATGCCGGCGATCTAGATTGATCAAGGGCTTTCCTCGTACATCTCGTGTCATTTTCTTTACTTTTTGCTCATTGTTTGCTCATTGTTTGATCATTGATACAGCTCAATATCCTGAGCCGTATCCTGAAACTGTTTTTGCAAGTAATTTGATTAACATATTTTCGACACTTGTTTCTAGCACACTACCTCACTTAACTAATTTGATCACTTAATTGCTTCGGTAATTTTTGACCAAAACAATTTGGCGCCCACCGTGGGGCAAGTGGTGCTCTCTTTACTAAAATTTTTTGCTAAATCGCTAATCGGTTTTTTATTTTCAAAACTTTTTGCCACATTGTCCATAATGGCCTCAAGATTAAACATGAGTTCCTCTACTGTGTCTGCTACGACTTCTGCTACTACAGGTTCGGTGCTTCCACCACCTCCTCCAAGAATGCCAGCCTCTACACGACCTCAGGATATTATCCCTACCCGCAGTGTTCAGGAATCTGTCCCTGTTTTAGCTTCTAACAATGAAATTTTAACCTTATTTGGAAGTGTGCAGGAACAAATGAGGCAACAACAGGAAACAAACCAAATGCTTTTGAGGGAAATACAGCTCCTGAAGTCTGGCTCGAGCAGATCTGCTGAGGATATTGTCACTCCATTACATCCCAGAACGTTGAACTTCAGCTCGGCTGTGTATACTGAGGATAACAGGGGGAATATTGTGCCCAGCCTTCCTCAAAATCATACTCCTGAAATACCCTCCTCGGTCAGGATGTCGACCATAAGGAGCTCAGGATATGCTTCAGGATATGGGCAAAATCCTCCAACGGGTAACGTATCAAATAATAATAATACTCATGCTACTAACAATAGTGGATCTATGCAGGATACAGGTGTGACATCAGCACTTACTAGGGAACTTCAGAAGTTGAAGGACATGATATCTAGTGTGCCTGGGGTGGTCCAGCCGATCCCGGAAGTGTCCCAGGACAGCCACAAGATATCTCGTTTTGCATATCCTATCTGTGATGCTGAGATTCCAAAGAGGTTCCAAACCCCCAACATGAAGCTTTACGACGGAACGACGGATCCTGAGGAGCATATTGCTCAGTATAGGGAAAGGATGGAGATAAACCCTATCCCTCCGGATCTCAAGGAAGCATGCTTGTGCAAGGGTTTTGGTTCAACCTTGACTGGATCAACTTTGAAATGGCTCTTGAATGTTCCTCCACATTCAATTACATCTTTTGCTCACTTAGTAAATTTATTTAATAATCAGTTTTCTTGTAGTAGAAGCTTTGAAAAATTAACAAGTGATCTCTACAGGATAACGCAAGGGCCTCAGGAATCCCTTAGGGATTATGTGAACAAGTTCAGCCGGGAATCACTAGACATTCCTCATCTTGATGTTGCAACAGCTGTGCAAGCTTTCAAGATGGGGTTGCAAAAGGATTCTCAATTTTACCAAGACCTTGTAATGAACCCATGCAGGAACCTGGATGAAGCTCGGAACAGGGCCCTAAGATACATTCGGTTGGAAGATGACAGAAAGATGCAAGAAAGGATGAACTCATCCAACACTTATGAGTCAACTAACAGGAAGTCGGAATCCCCATTCAAGTCGTATCGGCCTAAGCCATATGGCAGAAATGAGAACAAGAGAGTGAATGCTGTCGAAGATGAGGATCCTGAAGAGTATCCTGAATTATCTGAATATTGCTTTTCTGTTAACATTCCTGAATTGATGTATGCCATGCAGGGTCTAGGGGACAAGGCAAGATGGCCTCGAAAGAATCAACAAAAAGCGGATTGGAAAGACAAATCAAAATGGTGTGCTTTCCACGAAGATTTCGGACATATGACTGAGGATTGCATCGCTTTGAGGAAAGAAATAAGCTATCTTCTAAGCAAGGGATATTTGAAAGATCTCTTAGGAAGAAAGAAGAATAAGGGCCAGGATACTGAGAAGGATCCTGAGCGAGCAACATCACCTCCCGCGGATGCCAAGATAATCAACTTCGTTTCAGGAGGATCCGACATCTGTGGGACTTCGTATTCGGCAGCAAAGAGACATGCAAAAGAAGCTAAGGCCGAAAGGGGAGACAAACCTGTCAGGATGACTACACTCACAACTGACAAAGTGATCACATTTGATGCTGATGACAGGGATACTGTCCAGGATCCTCACCATGATGCTCTGGTAATAACGTTATATGTGGCTAACCATTTTGTACGCAGGATATTGGTTGATAATGGCAGCTCCGTCAACATAATCCAACTTGAGACACTTAAAAGAATGAATGTATCTCCAATGGATATCACTTCGAAGTCCACCGTGCTTGTTGGGTTCAGTGGAGAGGCCAGAAACACAGTGGGAGAGATAAAGTTGCCGGTGTACGTTGAATGAGTCAACTCGATACAACGTTTTTGTGTGATGGACTCTCTATCCTGCTATAACATTATACTGGGAAGACCGTGGATTCACGACATGAAGGCCGTGCCATCAACATACATGCATCAAGATACCTACCCCTTGGGGAGTTGTTAAAGTTGATAGCGATCAGCAGGAGGCGAAAGAATGCTACTCATCCTCGATGAAATCCTCAACCAAACCTAGTGCAGCATAGCAATTAAAGTCGCGGGCCCAGGATATCGTGGAGGATCCGGAGCAGGATGTGAAGAAAATTATCCTGGACCAGGATAATCCCGATATTTCGGTGCTCGTGGGAGCCAATATCGCTCAGGATATTGAAGAGCAGTTAATTAACTTTTTAAAATGCTGGATGTCAACGTTTGCATGGAAGCATGAGGATATGACAGGCATATCCAAAGATATTATTACTCTCAAGCTTGGAATTGATAAATCATTCAAGCCCGTGCAACAAAAAAGAAGAAAGTTTGCTCCTGAACGGAATACAATTATACAAGAGGAAGTTGAAAGATTGTTGAAGTCCAAAATGATTCGAGAAGTCAAGTTCCCAAGGTGGCTAGCAAACGTGGTTGTGGTACATAAGAAAAACGGGAAATGGAGAGTCTGTGTAGATTACACAGACTTGAACAAAGCTTGTCCTAAAGACCCATTTCCTCTCCCCCACATTGATGCAATGGTAGATGCCACTGCTGGGCATGAAATGCTGACTTTCATGGATGCATCCTCAGGATTTCAACAGATCCAAATGGAGCCTTCTGACCAGGAGGATACTGCCTTCATGACACCAACAGGTATTTATTGTTATACAGCTATGCCTTTTGGTTTGAAAAATGCAGGTGCAACATACCAAAGATTGGTAAACATGATGTTCAAAGACAAACTGGGGGACACCATGGAGGTGTACATTGACGACATGGTGGTAAAGTCAAAGAAAGCTCAGGATCACCTCCAGGATATTAAAGGAGCGTTTGATATCCTGGATCAGTATAATATGAAGCTGAATCCTGCCAAGTGCCATTTTGGAGTAGGAGCAGGAAAATTCCTAGGATATATGGTGACCAAAAGAGGAATAGAAGCAAGCCCGGAACAGATTAAGGCCATCTTGGATATTAAATCACCCTCAAATATGAAGGATGTTCAACGATTAACAGGGCGAGTGGCAGTATTGAATAGATTTATCTCAAGGTCTTCAGAAAAATGCAAGGATTTTTATGATATCCTGAAGAAGAACAAAAAATTCGAGTGGGGTGAGAAGCACGAAGCAGCCCTACAGGATTTGAAACGATATCTCTCAACCGCACCTCTACTGATGAAACCCGAAAATGGTGAACCACTATCCCTGTACCTTGCTGTATCAGGGAATGCTGTAAGTGCCGTTCTTATAAAAGACCATGAAGGTACCAAGGGAGGATAATGCTGAAGCGGATGCCTTAGCAAATTTGGGATCATCGATCAAGATGCCTGAAGGGACCCAAATACCAATATTACATGTCTTATATCCTGCAACGAATCCTCAGGATAAAGCAGTAGCCGGTATTCAGGATCCTGAAGCGGAATATCCTGAACAGTATCCTAAATCCTGGACGGCTCCAATCATAAAATATCTTAAGGAAGGACACATCCCCGGAAATCAAAATCCTAAGGCATTTAGGATGAAGGTATCACGATTCACTATTATAAATAACATTTTATACAAGAAATCTCTTGCAGGACCATATTTGAGGTGCTTGGAGGATCCTGAAGCCAAAGAAGTACTTCAAGATATACATGAAGGGGATTGTGGTAATCATACCGGGGGCAGATCATTATTCTCGAAAGTATTAAGGACAGGATATTATTGGCCAACGATGAGGAAAGATGCTGCAGAATATGCTCGAAGATGTGATGCATGTCAAAGACATAGTAACATACTACATCAACCAGCTGAACCACTATATCCTGTAGTTTCCCCTTGGCCATTCATGAAATGGGGGATGGATATAGTAGGAAAGTTACCAAAAGCTCCGGGAGGAAAAGTATTTATGTTAGCAATGACGGATTATTTCTCTAAGTGGGTCGAGGCTGAAGCATTTGTTCAAGTTAGAGACCAAGAAGTAGTATCCTTCATAAAGAGGAATATCCTGACTAGGTTTGGAGTACCAGCTGAGATCATTTGTGATAATGGGTCCCAGTTTATAAGCAAAAGGACTACTGACTTTTGCAAGAGTTGGGGAATCAAAATGATCACATCTACTCCGGTACATCCTCAAGCGAATGGACAAGCCGAATCCTCGAACAAGATAATAGTCAATAACTTGAAGAAGAGACTTGGAACCAAAAAAGGAAGATGGGCGGAAGAGTTACCCTTTGTTTTGTGGGCTGATAGGACAACGGTAAAGAATGCGACCGGCCAAACCCCGTTTTCCTTGGTATTTGGAGCGGAGGCAATGATTCCAACAGAAATGACGATACCTACTGCAAGATCTATGCTACAGGATCCTGAACAGAATCCTGAAGTCTTATGTCAGGATTTGGATACTATAGACGAAAAAAGAGATGCAGCAAGGCTAAGGATAGCAGCATATCAACAAAGAATATCCAGAGCATATAATAAAAACATAAGGACTAGAAGATTTCGAGTTGGTGATTGGGTGCTAAGAAAAGCTTTTCAAAATACCACTAATCCTGCCGATGGCAAGCTAGCTCCGAAATGGGAAGGACCTTAAGAAGTCGAGTCAGAAGCAGGGAAAGGAGCATATCGACTCAGGAATATGGAAGGGGATATGCTACCAAGATCTTGGAATGCTATACACCTCAATCTTTACTTCAAGTGAGTTTAAAATTCAATTTCTAACTCAGAATGGTATGTATTCTATCTTTTTTAAATATGTTTTGGTTTAATTTACCCTTTGAAACTCAATACTGACTTAAGCATCGGAGGGGTCTTAGCCAAGCTAACACCCACCTTAGTTTACAATTGTTTTGCAGAATATCTTTCAGGATATAGCTCCAGGATATATACTCAAGATAAGTCGAAAGATTAGAGGATTGGCCCCCTCTCTCACGTTTAAGGGATCCTGGTCCCTTCAAAGGTTTAAAGGTATTCACGTTTCTTTCGAATTGGGTTTAAACACCTCGCCTGGAGCGCAAGTTATCCAGGTATAGTTCAAGGTAGCGGGACCAGTTCATGTAAAAGTGGCTGACAATTTCGTTACTATTGGCTATATCCTGGATCCTTAAGGTATATGAGGATTGATCACCCTCTCTCACGAAAGAGTATTTTCATACTCTCAAAGGTTTAAAGGTTTTCACCTTTCTAAGTCTTGGAGTTTATACACTCTCGCCTGTAGCGCATGAAATTTAGGGTTTATCCCCAGATATCAGGGTTTATCTCCAGGATATTAAGGGTTTATCCCAAGTATGCTAAGGATTCATTTCAGGATATCATAGGTTCTGCCCTGGGGTATTCGGTCTTCATTGGAGTCAAAATATAAATACATTGGTGTTTTTGGCAAACACAGGGGACATACGTAATACTGCTCAAAGGATGGATCCAAGTTTACAAGTATATACTGGGGACAAGCTTATGATAAAGGATTGGAACTGATCCTCTAAGGATCTCTGGTATGATCTCTCCTTTTTATTTGGACAATTTATAGGTGTATTTTAATATCCAGATCAAGATATCTTTCAGGATATCTTCCAGGATTCATTTATAATATATGTACCTAAGAATGTTCGAACCAAACAATTTTCATAAGTAAAATTTGTATGACAATAACAATAAAGTCAAGAGAGTAGTTATATTATTAACATACCAAAAGATGTGTTCTTAGTTTCACCTCAAAACAAGGCCTATCCACTAAGAGCACTAATAGTTCATAACCATATTTACCCAACAGTTGAAGGCTTCATCTCAAACCGAGAACCATCCACCTTCAACTGTTGTATTGTTCAAAAAGCATGCAGGAAATGTAAATTGTTCAGGTACGGGAAAGTAAAAGGCAGAAAAGTAAATTGTTTGTGGAACTACAAACCAACATTCAAATTCAAAAAGGTGGGCTCTGGCCTTGGCACGTATATCCGTCATCGCCCACCTAAATGCCCTCACACAGCGGCATCACCTCCAACCTTCTCAGACTTCTCCGCTCCAGCATCCTGACCAGCATCCTGCGCAGCATCCTGACCAATGTCCATCTCAACATCACCTCCAGCATCCTTCTTCTCTCCAGCTTGGACCACCGCCTCTGCTGACTTAGAAGACTCACCGGCTTCAGCAGGAAGCGGCACAGCTTTGCCTCCGAGCTCCTTCAACTTAGCCACCCAGGATTCAACTGGCCAAGATGGACAAACAAGGCCCGTCTCCTTGGCCTCGTAGGCCATCTTGATGCGTGCTTGTAGCAGGGAGACGATAGCAGAAGCCTTGATTCCCTCTCGAAAGCTGATCAAGGCCTGATCATGATCCATTTGAACGCTGGCAAGTTTGACCTCAGCGTCCTGGGTGACCTTCTTTAGCAAGCTTTCATAGTGCCGGCTCTTTGCTTCAGCGATAGCACCTTGGTCAGCAACGGTGCTCTCGAGCTGCTTGATCTTGGCTTCATGAAGTGCCACAGTACCACAGGCGTCATTGTACAAGTGGAGCAAATGCTGGAGGCCCTGCACATTAATTACAGGTATGAATTTAGAATGTATGCTGACTAAGACATCCTATTAGGATATCCTGTTAGGATATACGTGCAGGATATATGTGTAGGATATACATGGAGGATATGCGTCAGGATATTACCTTGTTGAGGAAGGATGTCATTGGCTCTAAGGAGTCAGAGAAGCTGAGTTCATCATAGGAGAACCCTTCTGAGCCTGGAGCACTGACCTCAAGACCCTTTCTCTTTTTCGCTGCGGAAGCACGGGTTCTTGGATTGGCCTTGGGAGCCGGGAGTGGCTTGGAGCTAGTGGTAGCAGGAGTCTCCTTCTTGACTATGGCTGGAGTTGGATAGCTGTCAAGTTCATCCAGGTCTAGATAGACAGGGACTTTGCTGGAATCTGCACACAGGGAGTAAATTCTAAATCCCTCTTATAAATAACAGATAAAAAACATATGTGTGCAGGATATCTTGCAGGATCCTTACCAGACATGTTGGCACTTGAAAGAGGGCTTGGAGTTGGTGGAGAAGGATTGAAACTTCTCTCTGCCTCTGGAAGAAGTCTGATGGCGTCTATTCTTTCTTGAGAATTAGCAAGAGGAGGTGCAATCTTCCTGAAATCAGCTGCACAAAAATGAAAATTTGTTAGTTCAGAATATGAGACAGGATAAGAGACAGGATCATTCGTAAACCCTAAGTCCTACCCTTTCTTAACCATCTCATCGGATAATCCGTTCCACCGGGGATTGAATCCCTTTTTACGAAGAAAAACTTGGATTGCCAACCATCCTCATTTTTAGTGGCACGAAGTATCAATGGGGGACCGGAACTAGAGTAAAACAAAAACCTAGATGAGCCGTGGCATCTAAGCTTGTAGGCTAAAGGGAGATCATGGACAGAAAGGTCAGGTATGTGGTTTCTCTTGATTTGGTCCAGAACAGATAAAACACGCCAAAGCATTGGCATGGTTTGGCTGAAAGAAATTTTAGTGACGTTAAAAAACTCGGTGATAAAGTCCGGGAAGGGGAATCGTAGCCCTAGGGTGAAGGGGAAAGCATTGAAACAAATCCACTCGGTGGAAACCATATCTGACCGGATTTCTCTGTCAAAGGGTCGGAATATGGTTCCATTCGGAAAGATACCGGAAGATTTCAAAGCCGACAGATGAGCACTATCAAAGGTGCATGTTTCATTCTCCGGTTCTTGGAGAAGATTCTGTTGGATGAATGTGGGAGCCGAGTCGCCTGAACTGGACCTCGTTTGCCTAGGCATTTGGTCGCCTGAGTTCTTGCTGGAGTAAAATGAAAGATGGTTATGAAGATGAGAGAGAGAATATTACCTTTTTCTTGTCGATTGTGGGTAAAAAAAAAGAAGATGAGGATGAGAAGATATAGGGTATGATGAGTAAATATAGGCCGGGTGGTTGAAAGCTGTCATATCAGAAGTCTTATCTCTTAATTGCCTCGGCCACTGTGAAAAAAATGTAACCGTTAGGATATCAAACGGTAACATTTTTGGGGACAATTGTTATGGGTGAAATTCTGAGCCCATATCCTGGAAAATATCTTGATCTATGTCTTATTTATGTAGTATCTGTTTACATCCGGGATGCTGGTTCAGGATATTGGTAACATCCTGAACGGTATCCTCGGGATTACTAATGGATTATGTGCAGGTACGTGTGTTAGAAGCTAGTAACGTTCACAAAGACTTATTCCGTGGAAGACTCGGTCCAGGCCGTTCAAAGAAAGACGTTGAAACCTTATTACTCGGTCTACAACGTTCGTGGTGGAATATTCGGAGCATCCCATATTTATAGGAATATTTGTTTGTATTTCGTTACTATAAATAGGAGGAACACCAGATCAAATAGGACACAACAATTTCACTGCAATCACACTCACTACACTCTAACACTTGTTCTCTCGCAATCTGTACTCTCACACGAATTCATTGTAACACCTAGCGATCTGGTTGATATCCTGCACTGTATCCTGAAGTTTAAAGCAATAAGAAGAACAAGGCAGCTGCGATTGTCAGCTCCCGAGGTTTTATGCCGGCGATCTAGATTGATCAAGGGCTTTCCTCGTACATCTCGTGTCATTTTCTTTACTTTTTGCTCATTGTTTGCTCATTGTTTGATCATTGATACAGCTCAATATCCTGAGCCGTATCCTGAAACTGTTTTTGCAAGTAATTTGATTAACATATTTTCGACACTTGTTTCTAGCACACTACCTCACTTAACTAATTTGATCACTTAATTGCTTCGGTAATTTTTGACCAAAACAGGAGACATTGGGCCGCACATGGGCGGCACATGTGAAGAAACAACATAACATCGAATCATCATCATCTCATGGGCACATCTAGGAAAAACAAAAGTCAACAACAATATTATCATCATCAGTTGCGGTGGTCTTGGTTTTGGCGGCTTGTTGGGGGAGTCACGTGAACAAGAAATAAACAACATAATCTTCATCAAATTGACGGCAACTAAGGGGCCCTCTCTAAAACCAAACATCACATGTGGATTGGACTTAAAGGTGGGCTGCCATATTCCTAAGAGGCATTTGTGGATTATTTTGATTGGGCCATATATGTGTAAAGGAGAGATTGGACTCTTGGGCGGCACATGTGAAGAAGCAAGCAAAAACATCACGTGAAGACTTGTGAAGGCTGACAAGAAATCAACAAAACAAAATCATCATATTGTCGTTGACTTTAAAGGAGAATGTGGACCTGATTTTGTCTATTTTCCCACCGTAAATCAGACTACTCATACCGTAACATTTTGATGCTCACCGTAAACGGTGACATCGTAATTTACGGTGGACTTGACGAAGAAAACCGTAACTGACTCATTAAAATCAGTTTTATGATGTCTTTTGGGTGGTGCTCATGATTGGACGGTTTTGGGGAGTAGAGGGGGCGATTTTTGGCTCTTCTCTTGTGTTCTTGAGTGGTCAAAACATGAATACTTGTTTTTGATTCCAATAAACAAAGGTTTGATTGTGATGATGATTCACCACACTATGAGCGGCTAGGTTTGCTTGGTGATCATCCCGAATGTAAGGTTTACTTGTGACAATTATGTTTTGTTCTTGAATTTCTGGAATATTAAACTGTGCATGTGTTGTTAGTTTATTATGGTGCTTGATTGGGTGTTTGTAAATTGTTGATGTATGTTTGATCATAGTTCTAAACCATACGTTCTTGGTGCCGTTGGCAATCGAGATATCATGGGAGGGATTAGGGTTGGATATATGTTAATTGGTCATCGGGTAACAACCTCGCATTCTAGGAATCCGAGTACTTAGTTCCCTTTCATCACAAATAATTGATCTTGCATGAGCTATGTCTATGTAGTTCTTTCCAGTTGAACATAAACCTTGATTGTCACTTAAAACCTGAAACTCGGGATGATTACTACCCTCTTATCCTGTTACAAAACTTACTTTTGATTTGTATTCTAATTTAGTAACTCTAGATAATTAAAACCATTCAACCCAACATTGAAATTTAAATTTCTTGCAATTTAGATTAATCTAGTTAGTTAGACATACATTGAGATAACACATATTCCACAAACTCCCTGTGTTCGATACCCTATTACCGCTATCTATATAGTTGTTTTTGGGATTAAATTTGATTGTGACCGCGACATCACGTCAAATTTTGGCGCCGTTGCCGGGGAGTAGTGCGCAACGTGTGTTATCTTGTGTATTAGTTTGAAAAAAAAATTAAAATTAAAAAAAAATTAAAAAAAAAACCCAAAAAGATTTCTTTTATGTTCATGATTTACACTTGGTAGTTGAGTTGTGTTGTGCAGGATGACAGGGCATTACACAAATTTCAGCTTATTTACGTGTAGATTGTGCGGGGGTCCACGACATCCATGTATTGGTTGCCACGAGGCTCACTACAGGAGGGCACATGGAAAACCGGTGTCTTATGTTTCACAGCTTCCACCTCTATCATACGTTGACGATTATGAATCAGAAATGGAGGATGACTATTATTCATATGGATACGATCGGGACGAGGAAGTTTATTATGAGGCAAGGATGGATGGTCTATGTTTTTGTTGCGGTCGCGATCACACTTATGATTATGATGTGTGTCCGGTGTATTCGGAAAACCCGAAGTATCGGAATAAAAAGATGATGGAAGCGCGCATCTATAGACCGTATCAGGGATATCGACAATATCATCCCGAAGAATATTCTGAGCCCGAGGGTGTTTATGTTTATGAGACCGAGGAGGAAAAAGAGCTTGCTGCATTGGAAGTAACTTTGTCCAAACTCGAGCAATATTTAGCAACACCCAACCTGTCCGATGAAGACCGAATCAGCTGCTTAGTTTCTAAGTGTCATACTTTAAAATTGAAGATAGAGATAGAAGAACGCCTCTCACCATTACCTGACGATATTAGAGATTATTCTCACATGAAGGAGGAGGTTGTGGAGGATAATACCACACCAATGAGTCCTTTATCTGATGAAGAGTCACTTGTAGATCAGATGATGTGTGCAGATTATGAGGTAGAGCAGGCTGATGGGATGGATATGTGTACCGAACCTCTTCGCATAATTCAAATTAACAAGTGTGGGGAAGAGGGTTCGAGAAACAAGATGAGAAGGGTGAAACTACCAGACATTAAGGTATATGTCATGAAGTGGACTAGCAAAGCCCACAGGAGCAGCTTTAACATGCCAAATAGACTGACAAATCTATGGAGATGGCATGTAAATTTCCGGGCATTTGTTGGAAATGATGCGGGTAAGTGTGCATTAAGACCACCATAACGCATATCAGGTATGGTCTGGCTGAAGACCTTTAAACTTAGCGCTTTCGGGAGGCAGCCCGAGGATGTAGAGTATTGTATTTGTGTTTTGTTTTGTTTTGTTTTGCTTTGTTTGGTTTTGTTTTGGGTGTTGTGTTTGTGTTTTGGCAGGTTATTACGTTTCAACCCTCGCGGATGCAATGATTCAAGTGTGGGGATGTTTGGCAACATCCCTGTTGAGATATCGTCGAATCTAAGAGATGTTTTTGAACCGTTTCGATTACCGTAGCTGCATCACTACCAACACTGCTGATTTACTAATCAGGTTGTGTCTTGTTCTCATTTTGTGCACCTTTGTATATATTCATGTTTAAGTTTTTGGTTGGGCGGTTGGGTGGTGTTTTGATGTGTTTAGTTTATGGGTTGTGAAGGATTGGTGGTGTTTCTAATAATTAGAATAAAAAAAAAAAGAAGAAATTTGTGGTTTGAGTGAAGAAGCTTTTTGTTGATGTTGAATGAACCTTAGTGATCAAAGCCTCCTAAAACCATACATTGGGGTCAATGTATCCCAAGTGTGGGGATGGGGGAAATTTTTGGGAGTTTTAAAAATTTTGTAAATCCGAGCGAAAATTGTTAAAATTTGAAAACTTGATATTGTGCCATTTGACACACCGACACCCATTCCTAGTCTTTTCTTGGTGAGGATTTGAGCCACATATGATTATTATGATGAATATTCCCGACTTTCATATGAAGGCCCTCACTAACTCAAGCGTTGAGCAAGGATATATATCATCAGTTTGTCAGCTTCAAGATGACTAAGCGGTTATGGGATGCATTAAAGACGAGAGGTCAAGGAAATGAAGCGTCACGCAAATTGCGACATGATCTACTCAAGAAGGAGTTTGATGGCTTCACATGTATGGAAAGAGAATCTTTGGGAGATTTGACAAGTCGATTTTATCACTTGTTGACTGAATTGAATAATTGTGGGGTAGTAGCAACTCCAGAAGATGTTGTCATGGAGTTTGCCGACTCATTTCCAGCTCAGTGGAATGGTCTCTTGGAAATTATAAAGTATAACAACACCTTGGCTACGACCAACATCAATGATTTTGTTCAGCTTCTGGAGAACAAAGATCAAGAAGAAATCAGGAAGGCGAAACGGATTCCACTGCAACAAAATCCTGATATGTATTATGGTAACTGTGGAGGCTCTAGCACTGTTGCAAGACCTGCTACACATGCTCCGCTACAAACGGCTTTTGTCTCAAGTACTGACATGTATGGAAATCCACAACCAGAAGTCTCAAAGCAAAGCTATCAATATACCAGAGCAAGAGATATGTAGGAAATCCAATACCAGTTCCACAAAAAGCTTGTTATGGAAGCACTTCATCTGCTGGTCAGTCATCTAATCCAAATACAGTTCGGCTCGACACTTCAAATTTCTCGAAAGTAAGTGTTGAAGTAGCTAAAGAAAAAATGGAGCTGCTGAACACTTTGGTGAGCGCATACTGTGGGTTGGTAGCAGGGCAGATTGGGAACATCAATCTAACGCAGGAAGATTATCAGCAGATTGATAAGGAGGAAATGGATATGATGGATATCAAATGGGCTTTTGCTAGTGCGGTTAGGCGAGCTAAAGACTTTATGGAAACGAATGGTAGAACCAGCTTGGAAAGCAAGAAAGACACCATGTATGGGTTCGATAAACAATCAGTCAAGTGCTTTAATTGTGGTGAAATAGGTCACTTCAAGAGAGAATGTACAAAGCCAGCTCAGCATGGGAACCAAAATCAATTCAGAAATCAAGGAAACCAACAGAATCAGAATCAAAACAGGAATAACGAGCGTACCTTGATGCCTGTGAACAATCCAAATCAAGCAGGAGCATTAAATGCCAACCAGGCTCTTGTGGTACAAGTCGATGAAGGTTGAGACTGGTCGATTCAGTTGGGAAGTGATGTTCAGGATAGAACAACTTGTTTTACTGAGGTTGTCAAGGATCTGAAGCACGCCAGTGGTGGATAATCTTCCGCCAGTGGTGGAGAATCATCTGAAGATGAAGACAGTTCTGGCTATGGTAGAAGCTCAGATGAAGAATCCTCAACTTCAGGCGATGATCTTTTGGATGAAACGTCAAGCGTGACAGTCGATGCAGATGTTGATGAATTGATGGGAGAAGTTGAAGCAGGGAATCATAGAAGATCAATCTTGGTGGATGAAGCTGCTTATTCTTCTTCTTCTAATCATTCAGCCTTTATGGCTAATGTTGGCGGTTCATCAAACCAGGTATGTGTCGATGATCCAACTTCTGATAAATGTGTTAGTTTAGGTGATAAATTGTCGGACTTGCAAAGCAAATATAATGATTTGCAAAGCAAGTATGACGTGACATATATCCACAATCAAAAGTTGATAGTGGATCTTTCGAAATGCAAAGAGGCCAACATGTTTTATGAAAACCATGAAAAAGAGTTTAAAACTGTGATTGACAATTTAAAAGAAGATAAAACCGAGCTAACAAAAATGGTTTCAGGAAAACAAACTGATATAAACTGTTATATCAATTGTCTCGAGGAGATGCAAAAAGAGTTAGCCGGTGTTAAGTGTGAAAGTGAGGCGATCCAGTTTAAGTTAAATAGTTATTCAAACTCTAGGTATGTGCTGGATCACATCATTGACATACAAAAAGAGAAAAAGGATGTCACGTGCATTGGATATAAGAAATGTCCACCACCTGTTAGACACAATTACGATGCAATGCCTGATGAAGAGAATAGAACTTATTTTGAGCAATCTGTTCCTTTAGACATTGAGGAATTTGCAACCGGACTTGGATACAAAACGGAAGTATCATCAGATTCAGATGTGTCAGCAGATACAAATGTATCAACTGCTGAACAAAATCAGGATCCTCTAGTCATTGTTGAGGATGCTGATTCTTCAGATGATGAATCCGATGAAACTGACTCAGCACAGTCTGATGCGGTAATCATATAAGAGTACATACCTCTCGAGAATCATATTTTATGTGATCCTCCCGCAAAACCTACTAAGACTGTTCTGGTCGAGTCCATTTCCTCACAAGAGTCTGAGAGTGTGAATTTGCTATACACTCTTGTTGGTGATGATAAAATCTATTCTGACAAAGATTTTCTGATTAAAAATGTAAATCAATCTTTAATCAGTAAAGTTTTTGAAGATTCGACAAGTAGGTTTTTGGGAAAGTCAGGTTCACACGTTGTGGTAACACACGTGACAACCCGAGTTTCCAAGGTTTTTACTTGACACATTACTCGTTTCGTGATTTGTTTTTGTAATTCTTTGCACTACAACTTGCTCATGGTTGGTACATGTGGATGTGATTATTTAAATATTAAATTGTGAACTATGTGTCGTGTGTTAGTTAATAAGTAAAAATCGAATATGTGACATAAATTATTAACCTTCGCCACCCACACACACACACGACGAAGCTTGAAAGCTTCGCCACAACAACCACTCAAGGAAGGTTAACCTTCCTCGAAACTGAAGACACCTGAAGCTAAACCTTCGTCACCCTCATACTTGATGAAGCTTAACCTTCCCCATCCACATACTCGGCGAACTTGAAACCTTCGTCGGGCACGGGCTTTGGCCCAAGACTGTTCTGCCGGCCCAATTACATTTACGTTATATCTAGTGAGATCGCTTAGGGTAGAACACTTTTAGAAAACCCTAAACTACTCTTCTCTTGTGCGACGGCACTACAACATTAGAGCCTTTCTTCACGATCAATCCATTAGTTTTTCTTTTCCGGTTAGTGTTTAATCCGCACATGATTGATTGTTTGATATTATCGTTAATTGGGTGTTTTAAATCATGACTCTGTGATACTTGTTTTGGTCAAAAATTACCGAAGTAATTAAGTGATCAAATTAGTTAAGTGAGGTAGTGTGCTAGAAATGAGTGTCGAAAATATGTTAATCAAGTTAATTTGTAAAAACAGTTTCAGGATACGGCTCAGGATATAGAGCTGTATCTATGATCAAACAATGAGCAAAAGTAAAGTAAACGACACGGGATGTACGAGGAAAGCCCTTGATCAATCTAGATCGCCGGCATAAAACCTCGGGAGCTGACAATCGCAGCTGCCTAGTTCTTCTATTGCTTCAAAAATTAGGATACAGTGCAAGATGTGGAACGGATCGACTAAGTGTTACAACGAAACTTGAATACAAGTGTGGTGTTTGCGATGAGCTAGAGAGTGTAAGTGTATGAGAGTGTTAGTGAAAAATCGTGTGTTCTAAGCTGATCCGCCCCCATCTATTTATAGTAAAGATAAAATAACAAACTAGCCTAAACTTGCGGGATCCACCGAATATTCCTTCTTCGAACGTTGTAGACCTGGTCTTTCGGGCTCAACGTCTCTTCCTCAACAAATTCGTCCGAGTCTTGAGGAGAAGAAGTCCTCTTGACCGTTAGCAAGTCTCAGCCCTTAACCTGCACGTGGTTAATTCAATAAGCCTCAGGATATCGCCCAAGATGTTAGCAATATCCTCTTCCAGCATCCTGGTCACAAATGAACAAACATAGGCAGGATATTGGTCAGGATATAATTGTTAAGAAAATGACCCCTAACAATTGTCCCCAAATATATCGGTTGGTATACCAATCCAACGGATATATTTCAAAAGTTTCACCTCATAACTTAAGGCAATTAATATGACTAGAGTCTTGAAATGACAGCGGTGCAACTTCCAAGGCATTATTTACTTTCTACCCCCCTATATTCATCCTAGATTAACCGAGGGACTCCTTGTCTCGGTTATCCTTATCTGCAAGCAAACATCAGGTATCTTCTTTTCTAATCTCCTTTCTTGAATTTTTCTTAATTTGCTCAATACTCTTCATGGCACCACGAACAAAATCCCGATCAGACCGACCAGCCTCAACCCTCATAAGTCAAAACTTTATCACCGATCCAGCAAAGGAGATTTGCTGCTTCAATAATGCTGACATTGCTGCTCTCAAAGACTCCGGTGCCTTTCCCACCGGAACAGTCTTTCGCCCCTTTGACAAGGAAGCCCGATCGGACGCATCATCCGACGAGTGGGTTTGTTTTTTCGCTTATCCTTTCTCTCTTGGACTCCGGTACCCATTTCCACCCTTTATCTCTAGCTTCTTCGACCTCACCGGCCTTAGCTATGCCCAAGTTATGCCAATGGTCTGGCGAGTCTTGATAGTGTTGGATCAAATCAAATCTCGTCATTTTCCTAACCTACTTGTTGAGGACCTTCCCGTAGCATACCGGTTGAGATCCCATGGCAATCACCGTTATCTTCTGTTTTCCATCAAGAACCCTTTGGTCCTTAAAGCCACCAAGAATGAGGATCGATGGCGACGAAAATTCTTTTTCGTAAAAAGAGACTCTATTGATAAGGGTTTCGATCTACCGGTTAAATGGTTAACCAAGGGTAGGATTTAGGGTTTTAGGAATATCCCCAATTATATCTTCAAACTGTATCCCGGACTTATACTCTGATGTTTTTATGCAGCGAATTTCAAAGATTTAGTGCCTCCCAGTGCAGAATCTGAATCCAAGATCAAGGAAATCTACCGTCTTCCTGCCAGTGAAAGAACTTTTTCCCTGTCTCTTACAGGTTCTCATCAAAAATCAAGCTCAGAAATGTCTGGTAAGCACATTCTTATATATATTAATTATTTTTCAAAAATACGATGAGTTTAAGAATATCTTCCCTTTTGTAGTACCAGTCGTCAACCTTGAAGGTTTTGAACTTGACGAATTGGATTGCTACTCCAGCCTTGAACCCACCAAACAAGAATCCAAGCCAAAGTCGTCTGCTACACCAAAGCCTACCTCCTCGAAAACTGTTTCTGCTCCCAAAGGCCCTCCGGCATCCAGGACCCGGGCATCCAGCTCTCGTAAAAGAAAGGAGACTGATTCCCCAGTTGCTTCTGAAACATTCTCTCTTGAAAATCATGGGTTCAATGAAGCCACCTCATTCCTCAAACAGGTAGAATTTCCTTTTCGATATCCTGTACAAGTATGTTAGTTTTTATCCTGCTTATTTTTCACATTAATACCTGTGTCTTTATCAATAGGGTTTGGATCGTCTTATGCACTTGCATGAAGACGCTTGCGGGCTTAACAAGATGTTAAAGATCCAGCTGGAGAAAGCTCAAGCCACCATAGCTGACCAAGGAACCATCGCGGCTGCCAAATCCCAGCACTATGAAGACAAATACAAGGAAATGACTCAGGAACATCAAGCCGCCCCCCACAAAGCTAATGAGGATGCTCAAGCCAAGCTAGATGCCGCTCTTCTCCAATATCAGCAGAATATGAGCTCATACCGGGATAGCCTAAAAGCTTCGGTGGTCGTCTCTCTTCTCCAAGCCAGGATAAGGATGGCTTATGAGGCCATGGATCTGGGTTTTGAATGCCCCTCCTGGAATGTAAAGGCTTGGGAGGAGAAACTACAGGGCCTCGGAGGTCATCTCGTTGCTCATCCTGCAAAACATACTGGTGAAGAGCTTTCTAAGGCGGCAGAGGAGGTGGCCAATGCTGGTGATGATGCTGAGAAGAATCCCGAGGTTGATGCTGGGGCGAATGCTGGCAAGGAGGTTACTGATCAAGAAGGTGCCGCATATTAGGCGGCGAAATGGGCGATGATGGATATATGTGCCAAGGCCGGAGCCCATTTTTTAAATTCATGGTTGTGGTTGCATAAACAATTTACTTTTCCTGTCTTTGAACAATTTACTTTTCCTGCACTAGAACAATGTGATGACCAAAGGTGGATGGGTCCTAGGTTTTAGGACGAAGCCCTTGGTCATCAATTAGTATAACTTGTTTTGAACGTAGTAACGGTTGTAGGTGGATGGGTCCTGTTTTGAGATAGATCATGCAACCGTTACACAAGTATGGTAAAAACTAACTGTGCTTTTGGCGGATGGGCCTTGGTTTTAGGTGAAACCAAAAGCACAACTTTTGACTTGTTAATAATGTAACTATCTTTTAACTTATTTTCTGTTACCTTGCATTTCTTTGCATTATTTAGTCTTATTTTTGTAAAGATTTTGTATAAAATATCCTGATCAGTATGCTCAGAAACATACTGCAAAAGCCTTTTATTAGATAGATCTTCCAAACGTTCCTTCAACTTTGTAAAAAATTTCTTTTAGAAAGTAAAAAATAGTTTATCTTTTCAAAACCAAGTTTTGATAATATAGTTCCAAACCAATACTAGTTTCAAACATCCTAATCAAATATCCTTAAAAGGACTTTGAGGATATATATCAGGATACTTAACATAATGTCACCAAAAACCTAAACGATGGTTATAAAGGGAAGATCATACCAGAAATAGGACATAAACCTATTACCAAACTTCAATTCCTTTGCAACTCTTCCAGTGAAGATGT
This sequence comes from Helianthus tuberosus, assembly GCA_030545235.1. Taxonomy (NCBI): domain Eukaryota; kingdom Viridiplantae; phylum Streptophyta; class Magnoliopsida; order Asterales; family Asteraceae; genus Helianthus; species Helianthus tuberosus. The sequence goes on along the minus strand of CM060450.1, from coordinate 3,001,260 downwards.
CCCCTGTGCAAGGTACTTAGTGCATTAATCGCAAACTTCATCCTTTTAGCTTTACACCACCACCTTGGAGGGAATGTCCACTGTATACAATGCCTTCAAGTATCTTAGAAATCTACTTAATGTCAGTTTCCATTGCATAAGAGATTTTTTACGTCCCAAGGGTAAAACCCAAGGATGTACTGGAGATAAATCCCTTGTATCCTGGGGAAAATCCCAATTTTTCATGCGCTACAGGCGGGAGTGTATAAACTCCAAGACTTAGAAAGGTGAAAACCTTTAAACCTTAGAGAGTATGAAAATACCCTTTCGTGAGAGAGGGTGATCAATCCTCATATACCTTTAGGATTCAGGATATAGCCAACAGTAACGAAATTGTCAGCCACTTTTACATGGACTGGTCCCGCCACCTTGAACTATCCCTGAATAAATTGCGCTCCAGGCGGGGTGTTTAAACCCAATTCCGAAGAAAGGTGAATACCTTTAAACCTGTGAAGGAATCAGTATCCCTTAAACGTAAGAGAGGGGGCCAATCCTCTAATCTTCTGAGTTATCCTGAGTGCATATCCTGGAGCTATATCCTGGAACATATCTTGCAAAACAACTGTAAACTAAGGTGGGTGTTAGCTTGGCTAACACCCCTCCGATGCTTAAGTCAGTATTGAGTTTCAAAGAATAAATTAAACCAAAACGTATTTAAAAAAAATAATAGAATTCATACCATTCTGAGTTAGAAATTGAATTCTAAACTCACTTGAAATAGAGCTTAAGGTGTATAGCATTCCAAGATCTCGGTAGCATATCCCCCTCCATATTCTTGAGTCTGTATGCTCCTTTCCCTGCTTCTGATTCAACTTCATATGGTCCTTCCCATTTTGGAGCTAACTTGCCATCGGTAGGATTAGTAGTATTTTGAAAAGCCTTTCTTAACACCCAATCTCCAACCTTAAATCTTCTGGTTCTAATATTCTTGTTATATGCCCTGGATATTCTCTGTTGATATGCTGCCATCCTTTGTCTTGCCGCATCTCTCTTTTCATCTATAGTGTCTAAATCCTGACTCAAGGCTTCAGGATTCTTCTCAGGATCACTTAAGACAGATCTTGCAGTAGGTATCGTCATTTCCGTTGGAATCATTGCTTCTGCTCCAAACACCAAGGAAAATGGGGTTTGGCCTGTTGCATTCTTTACTGTTGTCCTATCAGCCCATAAAACAAAGGGTAATTCTTCTGCCCATCTTCCTTTTTTGGCTCCAAGCCTTTTCTTTAAGTTATTGACAATTATCTTGTTTGAGGATTCTGCTTGTCCATTTGCTTGAGGATGTACCGGAGTAGATGTGATCATTTTGATTCCCCAACTCTTGCAAAAGTTAGTAGTCCTCTTACTTATGAACTGAGAACCATTGTCACAGATTATCTCAGCTGGTACTCCGAATCTGGTCAGGATATTCCTCTTTATGAAGGATACTACTTCTTGGTCTCTAACTTGAACAAATGCTTCAGCTTCAACCCACTTAGAGAAATAATCCGTCATTGCTAGCATGAAGACTTTTCCTCCCGGAGCTTTCGGTAGCTTTCCCACTATATCCATACCCCACTTCATAAATGGCCAAGGGGAAACAATAGGATACAATGGTTCAGCAGGTTGATGCAGTATGTTACTATGTCTTTGACATGAGTCACATCTTCGAGCATATTCTGCGGCATCTTTTCTCATTGTTGGCCAATAATATCCTGTTCTTAATACTTTTGAGAATAACGACCTGCCCCCAGCATGGTTACCACAATCCCCTTCATGTATATCCTGAAGTACTTCCTTGGCTTCATGATCCTCCAAGCACCTCAAATACGGTCCTGCAAGAGATTTTTTGTATAAAATATTATCTATAATAGCGAATCGTGATACCTTCATCCTAAATGCCTTAGGATTTTCATTTCCAGGGATGTGTCCTTCTTTGAGATATTTCATGATTGGAGCCGTCCAGGATTTAGGATCCTCTTCAAGATGTTCTACTCCAGGATCCTGAATACCAGCTACCTCTTTATCCTGAGGATTCGTTGCAGGATATAGGACATGTAGTATTGGTATTTGCGTCCCTTCAGGTATCTTGATCGATGATCCCAAATTTGCTAAGGCATCCGCTTCAGCATTATCCTCCCTTGGTACCTGTTTAAGTACAAAAACATCGAAATATCCTGCTAATTTTTTGAGAATATCGAGATATTCGATTAATTTCTCTCCCTTAACTGCATAGGATCCATTAAAATGGTTAGTAATTAACAAAGAGTCAACATATACTTGCAAATTTTTGATACTCATGCTCTTAGCCAACTCTAATCCTGCAATTAAAGCCTCATACTCTGCTTCATTATTAGTAGCAGGAAATTCAAACCTAATAGCCTGGGGTAATATGTCCCCCTGTGGCGATTTTAGTAGTATTCCTAATCCTACTCCTCTTACATTAGATGCACCATCAGTATATAATGTCCAGGATCCTGAGGATTCTCCTAGCTGTTGAACTTCTAGATCTACCTCGTCCTGAATGTCACTACTAAAATCAGCCACAAAGTCAGCTAAAGCCTGAGACTTTATGGCATTCCTAGGTTCGTATACTAAATCATAAGCACTCAATTTTACTGACCACTTGGCCATCCTGCCTGACATTTCTGGTTTCCTAAGCACATTTTTGATAGGATAATTTGTTTTAACATGTATCCTATGTGTCTCGAAATAATGCCTAAGTTTCGTTGATGCCATAATTAATGCTAGTATCAATTTTTCTAAATGAGAATACCTAGTTTCAGCATCTAACAAACTTTTACTAACATAATAAACAGGATACTGCTGACCTTCATGGTCTTTTATAAGAACGGCACTTACAGCATTCCCTGATACAGCAAGGTACAGGGATAGTGGTTCACCATTTTCCGGCTTCATCAATAGAGGTGCGGTTGAGAGATACCGTTTCAAATCCTGCAGGGCTGCTTCATGCTTTTCCCCCCATTCGAATCTTTTGTTCTTCTTTAGGATATCATAGAAGTCTTTGCATTTCTCTGAGGATCTTGAGATAAATTTGTTTAGAGCTGCTACTCGGCCTGTTAATCTTTGTACGTCCTTCATATTCGAGGGTGATTTTATATCCAGGATAGCTTTAATCTGCTCCGGGCTTGCCTCTATCCCCCTTTTCGTCACCATATACCCAAGAAACTTTCCTGTCCCCACTCCGAAATGGCATTTAGCAGGATTCAGCTTCATGTTGTATTGATCCAGGATATCAAATGCTCCCTTGATATCCTGGAGGTGATCATCAGCCTTTTTAGATTTCACCACCATATCATCGATATATACTTCCATGGTGTCCCCCAGTTTGTCTTTGAACATCATGTTTACCAATCTTTGGTATGTTGCACCTGCATTTTTCAAACCAAAAGGCATAGCTGTATAACAATAAATACCTGTTGGTGTCATGAAGGCGGTATCCTCCTGGTCAGAAGGTTCCATTTGGATCTGTTGAAATCCTGAAGATGCGTCCATGAAGGTCAGCATTTCATGCCCAGCAGTGGCATCTACCATTGCATCAATGTGTGGAAGAGGAAATGGGTCTTTAGGACAAGCTTTGTTCAAGTCTGTGTAGTCTACACAAACTCTCCATTTCCCATTCTTCTTCTGTACTACAACCACGTTTGCTAGCCACCTTGGGAACTTAACCTCTCTGATCATTCTGGACTTTAATAATCTTTCAACTTCCTCCTGGATAATCGCGTTCCGCTCTGGAGCAAACTTCCTTCTTTTTTGTTGCACAGGCTTGAATGATTTATCAATTCCAAGCTTGTGAGTGATAATATCTTTGGATATGCCTGTCATATCCTCATGCTTCCATGCAAACGTAGACATCCTGCATTTCAAAAAGTTAATTAATTGTTCTTCAATATCCTGAGGGATATTGGTCCCAACGAGCACCGAAATATCGGGATTATCCTGGTCCAGGATAATTTTCTTCACATCCTGCTCCGGATCCTCCACGATATCCTGGGTCCGCGTCTTTAATTGCTATGCTGCACTACGTTTGGTTGAGGATTTCATCGAGGATGAGTAGCATTCTTTCGCCTCTTGCTGATCACTATCAACTTTGACCACTCCCCAAGGGGTAGGTATCTTGATGCATTGGTGATATGTTGATGGCACGGCCTTCATATCGTGAATCCATGGTCTTCCCAGTATGATGTTATAGCAGGATAGAGAATCCATCACACAGAAACGTTGTATCGAGTTGACTCCTTCAACGTATACTGGCAACTTTATCTCTCCCACTGTGTTTCTAGCCTCTCCACTGAACCCAACAAGCACGGTAGACTTTGAAGTGATATCCATTGGAGATACATTCATTCTCTTCAGAGTTTCTAGTTGGATTATGTTGACGGAGCTACCATTATCAACCAGTATCCTGCGTACAAAATGGTTAGCCACATATAACGTTATTACCAGAGCATCATGGTGAGGATCTTGGACAGTATCCCTGTCATCAGCATCAAAAGTGATCACTTTGTCAGTTGTGAGGGTAGTCATCCTGACAGGTTTGTTTCCCCTTCCGGCCTTGGATTCCTTTGCATGTCTCTTTGCCGCCGAATACGATGTTCCACAAATTTCGGATCCTCCCGAAATGAAGTTGATTATCTTGGCATCCGCGGGAGGTGATGCTGCTCTTTCAGGATCCTTCTCGGTATCCTGACCCTTGTTCTTCTTTCTTCCCAAGAGATCTTTCAGATATCCCTTGCTTAGAAGATAGCTTATTTCTTTCCTTAGAGCAATGCAATCCTCAGTCATATGTCCGAAATCTTCGTGGAAAGCACACCATTTTGACTTACCTTTCCAGTCAGCCTTTTGTTGATTCTTTCGAGGCCACCTAGCCTTGTCTCCTAGACCCTGCATAGCATACATCAATTCAGGAATATTAACAGAAAAGCAATATTCGGACAACTCAGGTTACTCTTCAGGATCCTCATCTTCAACAGCGTTCACTCTTTTGTTTTCATTTCTATTATACGGCTTAGGCCGATATGACTTGAACGAGGATTCTGACTTCCTATTAGTTGACTCATAAGTGTTGGATGAGTTCATCCTTTCTTGCATCTTTCTGTCATCTTCCAGATGGATATATCTCAAAGCCCTGTTACGAGCTTCGTCGAGATTCCTGCAGGGATTCATTACGAGATCCTGATAAAACTGAGAATCCTTTTGTAATCCCATCTTGAAAGCTTGCACAGCTGTTGCAACATCAAGATGCGGGATATCCAAGGATTCTCGACTGAATTTGTTCACATAATCCCTCAAGGATTCCTGAGGCCCTTGAGTTATCCTGTAAAGATCACTGGTTAGTTTCTCAAAACTCCGACTACAAGAAAATTGACTGTTAAATAAATTAACCAAATGAGCAAATGAAGTAATTGAGTGAGGAGGAACGTTTAATAGCCATTTTAAGGCCGATCCTGTTAGAGTAGAACCAAATCCCTTGCATAAGCACGCTTCCTTGAGCTCCGGAGGGATAGGGTTAATCTCCATTCTTTCCCTATACTGAGCAATATGCTCCTCAGGATCCGTACTCCCATCATAAAGCTTCATGTTGGGAGTTTGGAATCTCTTTGGGATCTCAGCATCACAGATAGGATATGCAAAACGAGATATCTTGTAGCTGTCTTGAGATACTTCCGGGATCGGCTGGACCACCCCAGGTACACTAGATATCATGTCCTTCAACTTCTGAAGTTCCCTGGTAAGTGCTGATGTTACACCTGTATCCTGCAAAGATCCACCACTGTTAGTAGCATGAGTATTGTTATTATTCGACACGTTACCCGTTGGAGGATTTTGCCCATATCCTGAAGCATATCCTGAGCTCCTCATGGTTGACATCCTAATCGAGGAGGGTATTTCAGGAGTATGATTCTGAGGAAGACTGGGCACGATATTCCCCCTATTATCCTCGGTATATACAGCTGAACTAAAGTTCAACGCTCTGGGGTGTAACGGAGTGACATTGTCCTCAGCAGATCTGCTCGAGCCAACCTTCAGGAGTTGTATTTCCCTCAAAAGCATTTGGTTTGTTTCCTGTTGCTGCCTCATTTGTTCCTGCACACTTCCAAATAAGGTTAAAATTTCATCATTAGAAGCTAAAACGGGAGCAGATCCCTGGACACTCCGAGTTGGGATAACATCTTGAGATTGTGTAGAGGCTGGCATCCTTGGAGGAGGTGGTGGAAGCACCGAACCTGTTTTGGTCAAAAATTACCGAAGCAATTAAGTGATCAAATTAGTTAAGTGAGGTAGTGTGCTAGAAACAAGTGTCGAAAATATGTTAATCAAATTACTTGCAAAAATAGTTTGAGGATACGGCTCAGGATATTGAGCTGTATCAATGATCAAACAATGAGCAAACAATGAGCAAAAAGTAAAGAAAATGACACGAGATGTACGAGGAAAGCCCTTGATCAATCTAGATCGCCGGCATAAAACCTCGGGAGCTGACAATCGCAGCTGCCTTGTTCTTCTTATTGCTTTAAACTTCAGGATACAGTGCAGGATATCAACCAGATCGCTAGGTGTTACAATGAATTCGTGTGAGAGTACAGATTGCGAGAGAACAAGTGTTAGAGTGTAGTGAGTGTGATTGCAGTGAAATTGTTGTGTCCTATTTGATCTGGTGTTCCTCCTATTTATAGTAACAAAATACAAACAAATATTCCTATAAATATGGGATGCTCCGAATATTCCACCACGAACGTTGTAGACCGAGTAATAAGGTTTCAACGTCTTTCTTTGAACGGCCTGGACCGAGTCTTCCGCGGAATAAGTCTTTGTGAACGTTACTACCTTCTAACACACGTACCTGCACATAATCCATTAGTAATCCCGAGGATACCGTTCAGGATGTTACCAATATCCTGAACCAGCATCCCGGATGTAAACAGATACTACATAAATAAGACATAGATCAAGATATTTTCTAGGATATGGGCTCAGAATTTCACCCATAACAATTGTCCCCAAAAATGTTACCGTTTGATATCCTAATGGTTACATTTTTTTTCACAGTGGCCGAGGCAATTAAGAGATAAGACTTCTGATATGACAGCTTTCAACCACCCGGCCTATATTTACTCATCATACCCTATATCTTCTCATCCTCATCTTCTTTTTTTTTACCCACAATCGACAAGAAAAAGGTAATATTCTCTCTCTCATCTTCATAACCATCTTTCATTTTACTCCGACAAGAACTCAGGCGACCAAATGCCTAGGCAAACGAGGTCCAGTTCAGGCGACTCGGCTCCCACATTCATCCAACAGAATCTTCTCCAAGAACCGGAGAATGAAACATGCACCTTTGATAGTGCTCATCTGTCGGCTTTGAAATCTTCCGGTATCTTTCCGGATGGAACCATATTCCGACCCTTTGACAGAGAAATCCAGTCAGATATGGTTTCCACCGAGTGGATTTGTTTCAATGCTTTCCCCTTCACCTTAGGGCTACGATTCCCCTTCCCGGACTTTATCACCGAGTTTTTTAACGTCACTAAAATTTCTTTCAGCCAAACCATGCCAATGCTTTGGCGTGTTTTATCTGTTCTGGACCAAATCAAGAGAAACCACATACCTGACCTTTCTGTCCATGATCTCCCTTTAGCCTACAAGCTTAGATGCCATGGCTCATCTAGGTTTTTGTTTTACTCTAGTTCCGGTCCCCCATTGATACTTCGTGCCACCAAAAACGAGGATGGTTGGCAATCCAAGTTTTTCTTCGTAAAAAGGGATTCAATCCCCGGTGGAACGGATTATCCGATGAGATGGTTAAGAAAGGGTAGGACTTAGGGTTTACGAATGATCCTGTCTCTTATCCTGTCTCATATTCTGAACTAATAAATTTTCATTTTTGTGCAGCTGATTTCAGGAAGATTGCACCTCCTCTTGCTAATTCTCAAGAAAGAATAGACGCCATCAGACTTCTTCCAGAGGCAGAGAGAAGTTTCAATCCTTCTCCACCAACTCCAAGCCCTCTTTCAAGTGCCAACATGTCTGGTAAGGATCCTGCAAGATATCCTGCACACATATGTTTTTTATCTGTTATTTATAAGAGGGATTTAGAATTTACTCCCTGTGTGCAGATTCCAGCAAAGTCCCTGTCTATCTAGACCTGGATGAACTTGACAGCTATCCAACTCCAGCCATAGTCAAGAAGGAGACTCCTGCTACCACTAGCTCCAAGCCACTCCCAGCTCCCAAGGCCAATCCAAGAACCCGTGCTTCCGCAGCAAAAAAGAGAAAGGGTCTTGAGGTCAGTGCTCCAGGCTCAGAAGGGTTCTCCTATGATGAACTCAGCTTCTCTGACTCCTTAGAGCCAATGACATCCTTCCTCAACAAGGTAATATCCTGACGCATATCCTCCATGTATATCCTACACATATATCCTGCACGTATATCCTAACAGGATATCCTGATAGGATGTCTTAGTCAGCATACATTCTAAATTCATACCTGTAATTAATGTGCAGGGCCTCCAGCATTTGCTCCACTTGTACAATGACGCCTGTGGTACTGTGGCACTTCATGAAGCCAAGATCAAGCAGCTCGAGAGCACCGTTGCTGACCAAGGTGCTATCGCTGAAGCAAAGAGCCGGCACTATGAAAGCTTGCTAAAGAAGGTCACCCAGGACGCTGAGGTCAAACTTGCCAGCGTTCAAATGGATCATGATCAGGCCTTGATCAGCTTTCGAGAGGGAATCAAGGCTTCTGCTATCGTCTCCCTGCTACAAGCACGCATCAAGATGGCCTACGAGGCCAAGGAGACGGGCCTTGTTTGTCCATCTTGGCCAGTTGAATCCTGGGTGACTAAGTTGAAGGAGCTCGGAGGCAAAGCTGTGCCGCTTCCTGCTGAAGCCGGTGAGTCTTCTAAGTCAGCAGAGGCGGTGGTCCAAGCTGGAGAGAAGAAGGATGCTGGAGGTGATGTTGAGATGGACATTGGTCAGGATGCTGCGCAGGATGCTGGTCAGGATGCTGGAGCGGAGAAGTCTGAGAAGGTTGGAGGTGATGCCGCTGTGTGAGGGCATTTAGGTGGGCGATGACGGATATACGTGCCAAGGCCAGAGCCCACCTTTTTGAATTTGAATGTTGGTTTGTAGTTCCACAAACAATTTACTTTTCTGCCTTTTACTTTCCCGTACCTGAACAATTTACATTTCCTGCATGCTTTTTGAACAATACAACAGTTGAAGGTGGATGGTTCTCGGTTTGAGATGAAGCCTTCAACTGTTGGGTAAATATGGTTATGAACTATTAGTGCTCTTAGTGGATAGGCCTTGTTTTGAGGTGAAACTAAGAGCACATCTTTTGGTATGTTAATAATATAACTACTCTCTTGACTTTATTGTTATTGTCATACAAATTTTACTTATGAAAATTGTTTGGTTCGAACATTCTTAGGTACATATATTATAAATGAATCCTGGAAGATATCCTGAAAGATATCTTGATCTGGATATTAAAATACACCTATAAATTGTCCAAATAAAAAGGAGAGATCATACCAGAGATCCTTAGAGGATCAGTTCCAATCCTTTATCATAAGCTTGTCCCCAGTATATACTTGTAAACTTGGATCCATCCTTTGAGCAGTATTACGTATGTCCCCTGTGTTTGCCAAAAACACCAATGTATTTATATTTTGACTCCAATGAAGACCGAATACCCCAGGGCAGAACCCATGATATCCTGAAATGAATCCTTAGCATACTTGGGATAAACCCTTAATATCCTGGAGATAAACCCTGATATCTGGGGATAAACCCTAAATTTCATGCGCTACAGGCGAGAGTGTATAAACTCCAAGACTTAGAAAGGTGAAAACCTTTAAACCTTTGAGAGTATGAAAATACTCTTTCGTGAGAGAGGGTGATCAATCCTCATATACCTTAAGGATCCAGGATATAGCCAATAGTAACGAAATTGTCAGCCACTTTTACATGAACTGGTCCCGCTACCTTGAACTATACCTGGATAACTTGCGCTCCAGGCGAGGTGTTTAAACCCAATTCGAAAGAAAGGTGAATACCTTTAAACCTTTGAAGGGACCAGGATCCCTTAAACGTGAGAGAGGGGGCCAATCCTCTAATCTTTCGACTTATCTTGAGTATATATCCTGGAGCTATATCCTGAAAGATATTCTGCAAAACAATTGTAAACTAAGGTGGGTGTTAGCTTGGCTAAGACCCCTCCGATGCTTAAGTCAGTATTGAGTTTCAAAGGGTAAATTAAACCAAAACATATTTAAAAAAGATAGAATACATACCATTCTGAGTTAGAAATTGAATTTTAAACTCACTTGAAGTAAACCTTGAGGTGTATAGCATTCCAAGATCTCGGTAGCATATCCCCTTCCATATTCCTGAGTCGATATGCTCCTTTCCCTGCTTCTGACTCGACTTCATAAGGTCCTTCCCATTTCGGAGCTAGCTTGCCATTGGCAGGATTAGTGGTATTTTGAAAAGCTTTTCTTAGCACCCAATCACCAACTCGAAATCTTCTAGTCATTATGTTTTTATTATATGCTCTGGATATTCTTTGTTGATATGCTGCTATCCTTAGCCTTGCTGCATCTCTTTTTTCGTCTATAGTATCCAAATCCTGACATAAGACTTCAGGATTCTGTTCAGGATCCTGTAGCATAGATCTTGCAGTAGGTATCGTCATTTCTGTTGGAATCATTGCCTCCGCTCCAAATACCAAGGAAAACGGGGTTTGGCCGGTCGCATTCTTTACCGTTGTCCTATCAGCCCACAAAACAAAGGGTAACTCTTCCGCCCATCTTCCTTTTTTGGTTCCAAGTCTCTTCTTCAAGTTATTGACTATTATCTTGTTCGAGGATTCGGCTTGTCCATTCGCTTGAGGATGTACCGGAGTAGATGTGATCATTTTGATTCCCCAACTCTTGCAAAAGTCAGTAGTCCTTTTGCTTATAAACTGGGACCCATTATCACAAATGATCTCAGCTGGTACTCCAAACCTAGTCAGGATATTCCTCTTTATGAAGGATACTACTTCTTGGTCTCTAACTTGAACAAATGCTTCAGCCTCGACTCACTTAGAGAAATAATCCGTCATTGCTAACATAAATACTTTTCCTCCCGGAGCTTTTGGTAACTTTCCTACTATATCCATCCCCCATTTCATGAATGGCCAAGGGGAAACTACAGGATATAGTGGTTCAGCTGGTTGATGTAGTATGTTACTATGTCTTTGACATGCATCACATCTTCGAGCATATTCTGCAGCATCTTTCCTCATCGTTGGCCAATAATATCCTGTCCTTAATACTTTCGAGAATAATGATCTGCCCCCGGTATGATTACCACAATCCCCTTCATGTATATCTTGAAGTACTTCTTTGGCTTCAGGATCCTCCAAGCACCTCAAATATGGTCCTGCAAGAGATTTCTTGTATAAAATGTTATTTATAATAGTGAATCGTGATACCTTCATCCTAAATGCCTTAGGATTTTGATTTCCGGGGATGTGTCCTTCCTTAAGATATTTTATGATTGGAGCCGTCCAGGATTTAGGATACTGTTCAGGATATTCCTCTTCAGGATCCTGAATACCGGCTACTGCTTTATCCTGAGGATTCGTTGCAGGATATAAGACATGTAATATTGGTATTTGGGTCCCTTCAGGCATCTTGATCGATGATCCCAAATATGCTAAGGCATCCGCTTCAGCATTATCCTCCCTTGGTACCTGTTCAAGTATAAAAACATCGAAATATCCTACTAATTTTTTGAGAATATAAAGATATTCAATCAATTTCTCACCCTTAACTGCATAGGATCCATTAAAATGGTTAGTAATTAACAAAGAGTCAACATATACTTGCAAATTTTTGATATTCATGCTTTTAGCCAATTCTAATCCTACAATTAAAGCCTCGTATTCTGCTTCATTATTGGTAGCAGGAAATTCACACCTAATAGCCTGGGGTAATATGTCCCCCTGTGGCGATTTTAGTAGTATTCCCAATCCTACTCCTCTTATATTAGATGCACCATCAGTATATAATGTCCAGGATCCTGAGGATTCTCCTAACTGTTGAACTTCTAGGTCTACCTCATCCTGAATATCACTACTGAAATCAGCCACAAAGTCAGCTAAAGCTTGAGACTTAATGGCATTTCTAGGTTCATATACTAAATCATAAGCACTTAACTTTACTGACCACTTGGCCATCCTGCCTGACATCTCTGGTTTCCTAAGCACATTTTTGACAGGATAATTTGTTTTAACATGAATCCTATGTGTCTCAAAGTAATGTCTAAGTTTCGTTGATGCCATGACTAATGCTAGTATTAATTTTTCTAAGTGAGAATACCTAGTTTCAGCATCTAACAAACTTTTGCTAACATAATAAACAGGATATTGCTGACCTTCATGGTCTTTTATAAGAACGGCACTTACAGCATTCCCTGATACAGCAAGGTACAGGGATAGTGGTTCACCATTTTCGGGTTTCATCAGTAGAGGTGCGGTTGAGAGATATCGTTTCAAATCCTGTAGGGCTGCTTCGTGCTTCTCACCCCACTCGAATTTTTTGTTCTTCTTCAGGATATCATAAAAATCCTTGCATTTTTCTGAAGACCTTGAGATAAATCTATTCAATGCTGCCACTCGCCCTGTTAATCGTTGAACATCCTTCATATTTGAGGGTGATTTAATATCCAATATGGCCTTAATCTATTCCGGGCTTGCTTCTATTCCTCTTTTGGTCACCATATATCCTAGGAATTTTCCTGCTCCTACTCCAAAATGGCACTTGGCAGGATTCAGCTTCATATTATACTGATCCAGGATATCAAACGCTCCTTTAATATCCTGGAGGTGATCCTGAGCTTTCTTTGACTTTACCACCATGTCGTCAATGTACACCTCCATGGTGTCCCCCAGTTTGTCTTTGAACATCATGTTTACCAATCTTTGGTATGTTGCACCTGCATTTTTCAAACCAAAAGGCATAGCTGTATAACAATAAATACCTGTTGGTGTCATGAAGGCAGTATCCTCCTGGTCAGAAGGCTCCATTTGGATCTGTTGAAATCCTGAGGATGCATCCATGAAAGTCAGCATTTCATGCCCAGCAGTGGCATCTACCATTGCATCAATGTGGGGGAGGGGAAATGGGTCTTTAGGACAAGCTTTGTTCAAGTCTGTGTAATCTACACAGACTCTCCATTTCCCGTTTTTCTTCTGTACCACAACCACGTTTGCTAGCCACCTTGGGAACTTGACTTCTCGAATCATTTTGGACTTCAACAATCTTTCAACTTCCTCTTGTATAATTGTATTCCGTTCAGGAGCAAACTTTCTTCTTTTTTGTTGCACGGGCTTGAATGATTTATCAATTCCAAGCTTGTGAGTAATAATATCTTTGGATATGCCTGTCATATCCTCATGCTTCCATGCAAACGTTGACATCCTGCATTTTAAAAAGTTAATTAACTGCTCTTCAATATCCTGAGGGATATTGGTTCCCACGAGCACCGAAATATCGGGATTATCCTGGTCCAGGATAATTTTCTTCACATCCTGCTCCGGATCCTCCACGATATCCTGGGCCCGCGTCTTTAATTGCTATGCTGCACTAGGTTTGGTTGAGGATTTCATCGAGGATGAGTAGCATTCTTTCGCCTCCTGCTGATCGCTATCAACTTTAACAACTCCCCAAGGGGTAGGTATCTTGATGCATTGGTGGTATGTTGATGGCACGGCCTTCATGTCGTGAATCCACGGTCTTCCCAGTATAATGTTATAGCAGGATAGAGAGTCCATCACACAGAAACGTTGTATCGAGTTGACTCCTTCAACGTACACCGGCAACTTTATCTCTCCCACTGTGTTTCTGGCCTCTCCACTAAACCCAACAAGCACGGTGGACTTCGAAGTGATATCCATTGGAGATACATTCATTCTTTTAAGTGTCTCTAGTTGGATTATGTTGACGGAGCTGCCATTATCAACCAATATCCTGCGTACAAAATGGTTAGCCACATATAACGTTATTACCAGAGCATCATGGTGAGGATCCTGGACAGTATCCCTGTCATCAGCATCAAATGTGATCACTTTGTCAGTTGTGAGTGTAGTCATCCTGACAGGTTTGTCTCCCCTTTCGGCCTTAGCTTCTTTTGCATGTCTCTTTGCTGCCGAATACGAAGTCCCACAGATGTCGGATCCTCCTGAAATGAAGTTGATTATCTTGGCATCCGCGGGAGGTGATGCTGCTCGCTCAGGATCCTTCTCAGTATCCTGACCCTTATTCTTCTTTCTTCCTAAGAGATCTTTCAAATATCCCTTGCTTAGAAGATAGCTTATTTCTTTCCTCAAAGCGATGCAATCCTCAGTCATATGTCCGAAATCTTCGTGGAAAGCACACCATTTTGATTTGTCTTTCCAATCCGCTTTTTGTTTATTCTTTCGAGGCCATCTTGCCTTGTCCCCTAGACCCTGCATGGCATACATCAATTCAGGAATGTTAACAGAAAAGCAATATTCAGATAATTCAGGATACTCTTCAGGATCCTCATCTTCGACAGCATTCACTCTCTTGTTCTCATTTCTGCCATATGGCTTAGGCCGATACGACTTGAATGGGGATTCCGACTTCCTGTTAGTTGACTCATAAGTGTTGGATGAGTTCATCCTTTCTTGCATCTTTCTGTCATCTTCCAACCGAATGTATCTTAGGGCCCTGGTCCGAGCTTCATCCAGGTTCCTGCATGGGTTCATTACAAGGTCTTGGTAAAATTGAGAATCCTTTTGCAACCCCATCTTGAAAGCTTGCACAGCTGTTGCAACATCAAGATGAGGAATGTCTAGTGATTCCCGGCTGAACTTGTTCACATAATCCCTAAGGGATTCCTGAGTCCCTTGCGTTATCCTATAGAGATCACTTGTTAATTTTTCAAAGCTTCTACTACAAGAAAACTGACTATTAAATAAATTTACTAAGTGAGCAAAAGATGTAATTGAATGTGGAGGAACATTCAAGAGCCATTTCAAAGCTGATCCAGTCAAGGTTGAACCAAAACCCTTGCACAAGCATGCTTCCTTGAGATCCGGAGGGATAGGGTTTATCTCCATCCTTTCCCTATACTGAGCAATATGCTCCTCAGGATCCGTCGTTCCGTCGTAAAGCTTCATGTTGGGGGTTTGGAACCTCTTTGGAATCTCAGCATCACAGATAGGATATGCAAAACGAGATATCTTGTGGCTGTCCTGGGACACTTCCGGGATCGGCTAGACCACCCCAGGCACACTAGATATCATGTCCTTCAACTTCTGAAGTTCCCTAGTAAGTGCTGATGTCACACCTGTATCCTGCAAAGATCCACTATTGTTAGTAGCATGAGTATTATTATTATTTGATACGTTACCCGTTGGAGGATTTTGCCCATATCCTGAAGCATATCCTGAGCTCCTTATGGTCGACATCCTGACCGAGGAGGGTATTTCAGGAGTATGATTTTGAGGAAGGCTGGGCACAATATTCCCCCTGTTATCCTCAGTATACACAGCCGAGCTGAAGTTCAACGTTCTGGGATGTAATGGAGTGACAATATCCTCAGCAGATCTGCTCGAGCCAGACTTCAGGAGCTGTATTTCCCTCAAAAGCATTTGGTTTGTTTCCTGTTGTTGCCTCATTTGTTCCTGCACACTTCCAAATAAGGTTAAAATTTCATCGTTAGAAGCTAAAACAGGGGCAGATTCCTGAACACTGCGGGTAGGGATAATATCCTGAGGTCGTGTAGAGGCTGGCATTCTTGGAGGAGGTGGTGGAAGCACCGAACCTGTAGTAGCAGAAGTCGTAGCAGACACAGTAGAGGAACTCATGTTTGATCTTGAGGCCATTATGGACAATGTGGCAAAAAGTTTTGAAAATAAAAAACCGATTAGCGATTTAGCAAAAATTTTTAGTAAAGAGAGCACCACTTGCCCCACGGTGGGAGCCAAATTGTTTTGGTCAAAAATTACCGAAGCAATTAAGTGATCAAATTAGTTAAGTGAGGTAGTGTGCTAGAAACAAGTGTCGAAAATATGTTAATCAAATTACTTGCAAAAACAGTTTGAGGATACGGCTCAGGATATTGAGCTGTATCAATGATCAAACAATGAGCAAACAATGAGCAAAAAGTAAAGAAAATGACACGAGATGTACGAGGAAAGCCCTTGATCAATCTAGATCGCCGGCATAAAACCTCGGGAGCTGACAATCGCAGCTGCCTTGTTCTTCTTATTGCTTTAAACTTCAGGATACAGTGCAGGATATCAACCAGATCGCTAGGTGTTACAATGAATTCGTGTGAGAGTACAGATTGCGAGAGAACAAGTGTTAGAGTGTAGTGAGTGTGATTGCAGTGAAATTGTTGTGTCCTATTTGATCTGGTGTTCCTCCTATTTATAGTAACGAAATACAAACAAATATTCCTATAAATATGGGATGCTCCGAATATTCCACCACGAACGTTGTAGACCGAGTAATAAGGTTTCAACGTCTTTCTTTGAACGGCCTGGACCGAGTCTTCCGCGGAATAAGTCTTTGTGAACGTTACTACCTTCTAACACACGTACCTGCACATAATCCATTAGTAATCCCGAGGATACCGTTCAGGATGTTACCAATATCCTGAACCAGCATCCCGGATGTAAACAGATACTACATAAATAAGACAGAGATCAAGATATTTTCCAGGATATGGGCTCAGAATTTCACCCATAACAGAACCGGTAGTAGTAGAAGTCATAGCAGACACAGTAGAGGAACTCATGTTTGATCTTGAGGCCATTATGGACAGTGTGGCAAAAAGTTTTGAAAATAGAAAACCGATTAGCGATTTGACAAAAAAGTTTTAGTAAAGAGAGCACCACTTGCCCCACGGTGGGCGCCAAATTGTTTTGGTCAAAAATTACCGAAGTAATTAAGTGATCAAATTAGTTAAATGAGGTAGTGTGCTAGAAATGAGTGTCGAAAATATGTTAATCAAGTTAATTTGTAAAAACAGTTTCAGGATACGGCTCAGGATATAGAGCTGTATCTATGATCAAACAATGAGCAAAAGTAAAGTAAATGACACGGGATGTACGAGGAAAGCCCTTGATCAATCTAGATCGCCGGCATAAAACCTCGGGAGCTGATAATCGCAGCTGCCTAGTTCTTCTATTGCTTCAAAAATTAGGATACAGTGCAAGATGTGGAACGGATCGACTAAGTGTTACAACGAAACTTGAATACAAGTGTGGTGTTTGCGATGAGCTAGAGAGTGTAAGTGTATGAGAGTGTTAGTGAAAAATCGTGTGTTCTAAGCTGATCCGCCCCCATCTATTTATAGTAAAGATAAAATAACAAACTAGCCTAAACTTGCGGGATCCACCGAATATTCCTTCTTCGAACGTTGTAGACCTGGTCTTTCGGGCTCAACGTCTCTTCCTCAACAAATTCGTCCGAGTCTTGAGGAGAAGAAGTCCTCTTGACCGTTAGCAAGTCTCAGCCCTTAACCTGCACGTGGTTAATTCAATAAGCCTCAGGATATCGCCCAAGATGTTAGCAATATCCTCTTCCAGCATCCTGGTCACAAATGAACAAACATAGGCAGGATATTGGTCAGGATATAATTGTTAAGAAAATGACCCCTAACAATACTAGGTTACCGAATACGGTTCCGCATGTAAATGGTTTGATGTTTCTTTCATGAATCGTGTAGAATAGATCTTATGTTATGAAAGCTGTTGTTTAGGCCACTGTTCATGCATTAGTTAATGCTTAATGATCATATTGATTGGGTGTCGAAGGATTTTGTATTACTGTTTGGTATGTGTGGGTGATCTGGGGTAGTATAATTCATGGTTAAGTTGATGTTATGATTGATGATGCGAATTGTTAATTGAATAATAAAAAGTGATTGTATGAATTGTTATGATTGAGCAAATGGTTGTTGTAGCCGTCGTAACTGTTAGAATGTATTAGGGTTCCTGTGTTCTGTAACTGATGACGATGATCATGCTTACCTGGGGAACCTTCAGTTGAGGAAGGTTAAGGTTCCTCGTGAGGAAGGTTAAGGTTCCTCGTGAAACTTGTAAGCACTTAAGGTTCCTCGTGAAACTTATAAGTAACAGTAGTTAAGTATGTTAACTCTGTTAGTGTGATAACTCTGTTAGTGTGTTAACTCTGTTAGTGTGATAACTCTGTTAGTATGATAACTCTGTTAGTATGATAACTCTGTTAGTATGTTAACTCTGTTAAGTCGGTTAACTAATAACCCATGTTAGAATAGACTGAAAACTTAATTATGTGAAACACGAATTATATCAACATGAGATAACTGTTATGTGTTACTTGATAATGATTGCCTAAGCACACTTTGTGATGTAGATTGCATGATAATCGTTACGAACTTAAACTAATTTCGTATACGTGCATACTATAGGCCTTGACTGATTATTTGTGAGCACGTAATTTAGCATACCGAGCAAACCGAGGTGAGTTCACACTTTCACAAGACATGGGATTCCCAAGGGTTGGGAATGGGTAAAGGATTTAAACTAAAAACGCGATATCCTGATTTGGAACACGTACACACCCTCTGTATTGAAGGGTGACAACATATGATAAGGAATCGAATTGAAACCTACGTAACCTCCTGGTTTGGGGATTTCGTACACACCCTCTTTATTGAAGGGTGACAACACTTATGCTAGACCAAAAACTCTATCATGAAGTCCCTCATTTTTATATCGACTTAATCGCCGGGCCAATGGCGAGCGGGTTATTAGTTAGATAGCGCTATTTAGGTTTGACAAGCCTCACACCGTGTCGCAGAGGACGGGCGTGAACTAATGGATCTGGGCATTAGTCAATGATGATAGACATTGACGTCAGGGCACCAACTTATTTTTGTCAGTAGTCGATATGGTAAACGGGTCTAGTGGTTCACATGGGGAAGCCCCCACTAGTTATGGATATGTTTGGGAAACAGGGTAAACTGGTTAACTCACGACTTACAAATGAACTCATGGTTTTTGGAAACAACTTAACAATGAACAAAAACTGTGAACTCGCTCAACTTTGTTGTTGACTCGTTGTTACACGCCTTGCAGGTCATTAGATGCTTATGGAGCTTGCACGAGGAGGACAGGTCGTTGTGGGATATGGACTGTTATGTCCTATGCTTAACATTTGAACTTTAAACTATGTTTTGGTTATTTAAACATTACAATTCTTTCGCTGATTTCTTAAACATGTTTGGTTTATTTTGAAACACCAATTATATTGCGTTTAGTTTTATATACTTAATTGTATTGTTCAATATGATTGGTGGCTTGATCCTGGTCAGTCACGCCTCCAAGCGGTGATACTCCGCGAGTGGATTTTGGGGGTGTGACAGATTGGTATCAGAGCCATTGGTTATAGTGAACTTGGTTTTAAAAAGGGGAAAAAGAATTCTGTTAAAACCAGATTATAACTTGTACAGTGCTCAACGATCCACAACGACGCTTCGCTCCACGTGCAAGGCTCAACACTATAGGTGATATGATTTATGTTTATATTGCCTACTTATTAGTCACATAGTACATTGCTCATGATATGCTTAGATAAACGTAGCAACGATTGTTTGAAACACATGTGTGCTTACTCTCTTCTGTCATCGCACTTTCACAACACCTTTCTCACTCATGTTTCCTTTGATGTGAAGATCATGGGTGGACGTGTTAACCTAACTCAAGCCCAGCTGACGGCTTTGATCAATGAACAAGTTACTGCAGCACTCGCAGCTGCTCTGGCAGGAGGTATAACCTGCCATTGCAACTTACTCTAGGATCTTTAGATCCTACTCTTGTAAACCAACACTTGTGCTTAACTTTGTCTCTTCTTACACACACGACAGGTCAACCTACTCAGCCTCCTGCATGTACCTTCAAAACTTTTATGGACTGCCGACCTACTACTTTCAGTGGCACTGAAGGAGCTGTAGGCCTCCTCCACTGGTTTGAGAAGCTCGAATATGTCTTCTAGATGTGTGAATGCCCTGAGGCTCGTAGGGTGAAGTATGTTACTAGAACACTTGAAGGCATTGCGTTAACTTGGTGGAAAGCGCAAATTCAAATGCTAGGGTTGGCAGCTGCTAATGCCACCCCTGGAACGATTTCAAGGAATTGATCAAAGAAGAATACTGTAATCGTGATGATATCCACAAGCTGGAAGTAGAGTTCTTCAACTTAAAGATGAGGGGGTCGGAAATCGAAGCGTATACAAAAAGGTCAAATGAGCTGGCAATCTTGTGTCCTACTATGGTAGATCCTCCTATCAAGCGAATCGAGCTGTACCTGAAAGGTTTAGTGCCAGAAATTCAAAGTCACGTGACCTCAGCTAATCTTGGCACCATCCAGCAGATCATCTGTTTGGCTCATCGTCTCACTGATCAGGCAGTCGAGCAGAACAGGTTGCCCAAGCGTATTGGTGCTAGTGCTACTACTACTACTTCTGCTGCTGCTGCTACTGCTACTGCTACTGCTACTGCTACTACTGCTACTACTACTACTTCTGATGCCCCCAACGACAACAAGCGCAAATGGGATGGAGTCTCAAGCAAGGGTTCAACATCAGCTCAGTCTCAGTCTCAGCAGTGAAAGACTGACGACTACAAGAGCCCTGGTCAGCAATCTTCTGGTAGTCAAGGGCAGAGTGGGTACAAGGGGAACCACCCCAAGTGCAATCGTTGTGGTTTCCATCATAGCGGACCATGTACTAGTGGCACTTGTCAGAGGTGTAACAAACCTGGCCATGCGGCCAAGGATTGCAGGAGTCTCTACCCTGCAAATCAGCGACGACAGAACCAGCAGCAAGCTCCACAAAATCAGCGTCAGCAGCAGCAGGGTAATAACAAAGGATGTTTTCAGTGTGGTGCTGAAGACCACTTCAAAAGAGACTGCCCCCAGCTGAATCAGAGGCAGAACAACAACAATCAGGGAAACGGAAACAATAATGGGGGAAACAGTGATGGCAATGGTGCCAGGGGCCGAGCTTTTTGTTGGTGCATACGTCTGTCGACTTCGTCTTGTATCGAGTCTTGTATGTAGAATGATAGATTAGAGCACATTATACGAGAAATAGGGTAGGTTTTAGATGTGATTGAGCTAATTCCGTTTGAAGAGTTCCATTCCATTTGAGGAGTGTCATTCCGTTTGAGGAGTGCCATTTCGTTTGAAGCATGTCATGCCACTTTCAAACGGAATAGCTTATCCTATAAATACCCTCATGTGCCATTTCATTTGTAACTTTCCGGTCAGAGCAACGAAGTGTTGCCGAAGTGTTGTCAGGTTGTAAAACGTCATCAAATCAATCATACAACAGTTTATAGTGTAAATCTTGCTGAATTGACCTCTACACGTCTGTTTCCGCATTTCGTGTCGAGTTAAACTCTTCTGATCGACTCGTTCGGGTCTGAAAACGATCCTACAAGTGGTATCAGAGCTCAGGAGGAAGAGTTCATACCAATTCAGCCGCTAATTCTGATTTTCTACACCTTCTTTCAAAATTGAACAATTTTTCACGGTTAAAATCAGCAAAAACTTTCACAATGTGTGCATAATTGTGTTTTAACAAACCCTTGAGAATATCAGTTCAAAATTCGAAGTAAAAATGGTAAAAATGGCCTGAAAACATTGTACCGTTTGAACGAAGCCTAGTATTTCCGTTTGAAAATTGACATATCGTTTGAAAATCATGGGTCATCCCGTTTGAATTCGGCATTCCGTTTGAAAATGCATGGGTATTACGTTTGAAACATGTGGTCCGTTTGAAACATTGGGTCCATTCCGTTTGGAGAACGTATTCCGTTTGAAAATTTTGTTTGAAAACAACCATATCGTTTGAAAGTGGTTCAGTTGTTCACGTGATAATTGTTATGATCTGATAAATTGTCATCAGCCCATGTGTATTGATCCAGACTTGCGGCCCAATAGATTAAATATGTCAGCTCACATATAAACGGTCCAATCACAAGTTGAAATGTGTTGCATATAAGACTTTATAATCGGTTCAATCAATTTTAGAGTGATCATAAAAGTGTCAGCAATAGTTGAAGATTGTCATCGGCCCTGTAAATTTGCATGTGAAGTGTCAGGTCTTTTTAATCCTATCGAGAATATATCAATTGATTAAAGTCAAGCTTTGCATGAATATGTTGACTAGTTAAAGAGGTTGTCTGCCATATTTGTCATTACACTTTGTCGTTTATTCAAAGACATTTTATTCAAAATATTGAAAGTTGCACAGATTGAAGTTGGTCAAGACAGTTTGGAAGTAATACAGATTGTTGTGTGAGTCTTGGGTTGATTTGCACCAAATTCAAATCACATCAATCTCATTCGCACAAGGTCGTTTGAATTTGATCCGGGTCATAGCAGTCCGCACAGTGTGTCAACCTTCAGTTCGCACAGAATATTCACCAATTCGAGTATCAGTCTTATTCTGTTAATTGATAAGTCTTTAAACTGATTGTGTTTTTGTTTGTTTGTTTGTCAGGTGATACAGGTATTTCACGAGGTGAACCAGATCATTTGAAACTGTCTGTTTGTGAATATTTGAAAATTGAACAATGGACAATGAGTTCTATAATGCTTTTGCTAGTCCTATCACAATTACTCAGAATACTTTGCTTGAAAATGAAACCGGGACATCACAGAAACTGCCTAAGTTCTTGGATATTGATGATTACAATGGTTGGTCCGAACGCTTTGGAAATTGGGTTGAAGCTTATCACTTGGATGCTTGGGAACACACCGAAGTCCCATATGAAAGGCCCACAAGGAATGGTATTCAGTTAACAATCAGAGATATGAGTGCTGAGGAGAAAAAGAAGTATAGAGATGAGAAATTGATGGTGAGTCTGTTACACCAAGCGATCAAAGAGGACATTCTGATTTTGCTTCAACATGATGGAAGTGCTTATTCAATCTGGAATGAATTGGAAGCAAAATTTATAGGAAGTGATGATATGCTCAAGAACAAGATGTCACTCATGAAGAAAGAATTTGATCTATTCCGTGGTTTGAAATCCTAAAACACCAAGCAAATTATTGAAAGATATTGTAACTTGGTGAGAAATATGACGAAACTAGGCATAAAAAAGGATACTGATGAGCTGATTGAGAAACTTGCTGATGCATTACCACATGATACTTGGGGAACATTCCTGATGATGTTGAGAAACAATCGGAAGGAATATAAAAAGTTAACATTGGGAGAATTTATCAAACATTTGGAAGCTCAAGAGATGGAGCAAAGAAGGATTGCCAGGATGAAGAACTATGATGGAGAACAGGATATTGGTTTGTATTTCAAGAGTGGTGTTAGTGAAAAGACAAATTTTTCTCCAAAAGTTGAAACTGCTTATAACGCAAAAGGTTCTTCTGAAAGTACATCTCAGGGATCAAGCAGCACAACAGGATTCTCTTCATTTTCGACATATGATCCACAGTTTACTACGACAAAGAGTGGCAAAGTTCTTTAATGCAACATTGCCTTAAAGCTTGAAAATGATCATAACTATACTGAGGAAGTTGCTAAAAGTCACATGTCTTTGTTGGTGACCGTGCTTGAATCCTATGGAGGATTAGTTGCAGGAAGGATCGGAAATCCAATGCTCACGAAAGAGGATTACGATCAAATTGATGCCGAGGAAATGGAATTGATGGATATTAAATGGTGCATGGCCAGTGTGTTGAGACGGGCTGAAAAGTTCAAACAAATTACATGCAGAGATGATTTTCGCGAGGCTCATGTGTCAACTTTAGGTTTTGATAAGTCTAAAGTTACTTGTTTTCGTTGCAGGGAAAAAGGGGCATTTCAAGAGAGAGTGCACAAATCGTGAAGCTAGTGGAGCTCAAAATCCTTTCGGAAACAACGATTACTACAAGAAGGCGATTTATCATCAAGTCTCACAACAGCCATATCAACAACAACAGGCACTGAATCAAGCACAAACTGCACATGGAAGGAATGTGATTGAAGATTCTAAGAGAGCATGTCTGGTTAACCAAGGCAAGGATGGTGGATTTAGCTGGGATAAATACATTCCAACAGAAAGTAAAGTGTGTTTGGCAGATCAAGATGATGAAAAATTTCCAGAAGGGTTCAGTTGGGATAATTTTTGCCCAGATAAAGAATTTATGGAAAAAGAGATATTAAATGCTAAAGCTTTTGTTGCTAATGTTAGAGATGAATATTGGGCAGAAAAATACAGAAAAATGAGAGAAGCTGAAGAGGAGAAATGGAGAAAAATTGAAGAAGAGGAAGAGGAAGAAGAAAGGATAAAAGTTGAAGCTGAGAAAGAGAAAAAGAGAAGAGCTGAGATGTTTCAAGTGAGAAGAACAGTCAAAGAAGTTCCAGAATTTGAGATCAAAGCTGATACTGAAGCAGTCAAAGTTGATACTGAAGTAGTCAAAGTTCCTGAAAAGTGTTTGAATTGTGATTCTTTGATCATGCAAAACAACGAGCTGCTACACAACATAAAAAGATTGAAAGAATCTTATGATATTTTGAACAGAGAGATTAACAAGTACACTGAGTCGAACAGTGAACAAGCTGTTGCATTGAATACACTCAAAGAAGCTTACATGAGACAGCTTGATGATGTCAATTACTACACAGAGAAGTGTGCTGAGCTGGAATTGAAGTTGGCAACACAAAGAATAGAAACTGAAAGAGTCAACAATTTACTGAAAAGTTACTCATGTTCTACTTTTGTTGTTGACAGGATTTATCCAATTGTGGAAAGAATGAAGACTTTTGAAGAAGAGAAGACTTCGGAAGAAAAGAAGTCTGAGACAAAAGAAGAGGATGAAGTAGAAATTTCTGGTAAGAAACCAAGTGTTGTCTACAACAAATGTCCACCCCCGGTCGAAAATGCATATTCTCCGCGAAATGCTAATTTTGAAAGTGTCAAAAAGGCAACGAACTTACAGTGGGAGTCTAAGTCGTCAGTTAATTTGCCAGAAAGTATAGATGTCACTTTCACGTCGTCCGATACTGATCATGAGTCCGAGTTATTAAAAAGAGTGGTCGATCAGGTGTTGGATAAGGATGAATCAGAGAAGTCAATGTCGGAGTCCAAATCAGAGTCCAAATCAAAGTCCGACATGTCAAGTCAAAAAGTCAAACAGGGAAAACGGAAGTACAATAAAGAGTTTTTGTTATCAAAATCTAATTTGGATGACGAACCGATCAAAGTAGCATATACTTTGAAAGATTCTGACAAATTATATTCTGATGAGTTTTTTCCAATAAGAAGTGTTAGAGTTGAAATGATTAAAAAGGTTTTCAAAATTACAGAAATTAACATTTCTGAAATAAAAGATTTAAATCTTTCAGGAAAACCTAAACAATACACTTCAAGAGATCAACAAAGAATTAACAAAAAAATGGGTTACAATTGTGGTTATAGTTTTCAAAAGAAACCAAACCATAATCGTAATTTCAAAAAGAAAGGTCTTGGATTTATTCAACCGAAAAATTATAAAAATGAAAAAGTTTATAAACCAAAAACTGTGTTTGTTGCAGGAAAATCTTTAGAAGATGAGAAAGAGCAAGCGTTCAGAAAGCAGGCGGACAAAGAATTCCTTGCCAAGAAGCAAGAGGACACGAAGAAAAATGGTGCTTAGAAGACTACAGAGATAAGAACCTGTTTTCAGTGTAAAATAGTCGGTCATATTGCCAGGAATTGTCCAAAGGCAATACAGACAAAACAGGGAGTCTCTGGTAAATTGAAAGAAAAAGTTGTTGAGAAAACTGAACTTATAACCAGAAAATTTATAGGTTTTGAAAATTCAACTTTTGAAATTGGTGAATGTTCAAAGAATGTGGTAAAAAGAAAAGAAAATCTGAAAAATCAAAAATGGGTTGTTAAGGGTTCAGGAAACAGTTCTGGTGATGAATCTGATTCCACAAAGTCAGAGGAGCCACAGGTTGATGTAAAAGGTGAGAAATCAGTTCCGAATGTGGATGATGTGAATTTTCCACCACAGCGGGCTGAAAATTTTAAGAAGAAAGTTGGAAAAGTCGAAATTTCAAATCAATTTTATTCTGACAAGAAGAAATTTGATGTTGATAAGGTTTTCAACGGAACTGTGAAACACATTTTTGGAAAAATGGTCAATGGTAAGGCCAACGGAGTTAAAGAATTTTATGCTTCCAAAATGAATGTTCACAAGTCTGTTGAAAGTAAAGATGAAGAAGAGGTTGTTACACCCAAGGAAGGTCAGGCTTGGGTGGATATATTTTTCAAACAGTAAAAACCTGACTTGCCGGAACTCCCAGGTTAGTAAGTGAGGAGTAGGAATCGGCATTCTGAGAATTCAACCTACATGTGGTATTGTTGGTAAACCATGTGGTTGAAAAAGAGTTTGTGATACAAAGGTTAATCAAGGTCATTAGGTTGAACTTGATTGAACTATTCTTACAAGTGGTAAATCAGGGACATTCAGTTGTATCTGATTTCCTACAAGTGGTTGAGAAACAAAATGATGAGCTATCCCCTAACCTACAACTGGTTAAAATCAATCAACAAAACTTATTTTCCGAAAAAACCATTTGATTAAAACAAACTTAAGTGTTTTGAAATCAATGGGAAAATAGTTTGTTGTGAGGGGGAGTTCTGATTGTTTATGCCAAGTGGATGGCGAATTGAAGTGATTCGATATCAGTTGTGATGTTTCTTGTATAGTTTGTTTTCAAATTTCCTTTAAATGTGTTTGAATTTTAGGGGGAGTAAGAAATTTTAGAAAATCCAAAAACATTTGAAAATTTGAAAAAGCCAAAAACATGATAAAATCAAAAATGAGTTTTGTTGTAAAAAGAGGAAATGATAGTACATCAGTGGACTGTCACAACATGCTAAAGAAATGGAAAGATAAAATGTGATAAACGATCTTACTAAAGATGTGACGGTAGGCTCAGCTAGACTAGTAGATTTGCGATAACGATACAAACTTAAATGAAAAAGCCTAGTTCTAGTGGGAAACATGGTCAAAAGCATAGTACTTAGTTTTGTCCTTCTTGATTGTGTGCCTACTCGGTAATCGCTGATTGTCGAAAGACATAAAACTGGTTAAGTTTGTGAACTTTCACAACTTTGCTAAAAAGTCACTGTGATTGTGTATTTCATTTTGCAAAGATTTAAACTTGTTTTATTTCTTTATTGTGTTTAAGCATTGGACATCCTCTGCGTATACGTGAGTATCGATCTGGATGTTAGTGCCTAAACTTTCTGCGTTATTTTCTTTTGGTGTTTAGTTTAAGCTTTGGATCACCTATGCGTATACGTGAGTATCGACCTGGTGGTTAAAGCCTAAACAACTTCAACTTGTTTTATTTTTTCTTATTTTGTTTAAATATTGGACTTTCTCTGCGTATCGAAAGATCGACCTGATTGTTAATGTTTAAACATTCTGCTTTGTTTTCGCACAAATCACAGTTGATAAAAGTTTAAAGGCATTACTTGAGTCAGTGTATTTCATGATGAGGGGATATGCTGAGATCGTGGGGTCCATAAGAACTTAGTGCAAAATTAATATACCTTAACGTATCGGTAAGCATTTCGAAAGTTTTTAGATTGAGTTTAAGTGGATAACAATATCGTCAATCTATGTGAATCGTTTAGAACTAAAAATGTTTAAAGCTTAACGGTGTTGGTGATTTGTCTCAAAAATTGATATGATCCTCTTACACAAACTCACAAAAATAGTATCTGTATATATTTCTTTACTGCATTTCTTTACTTTCAAAAATCCAAAAAGAGTCTAGTGTGTTTTATCATAAATTTTGAAAAATTCAAAAAGATTTTCGACAACTGAATTTTGGAGAGCTGATTTTCAAAATTACGAGTGCTAAACATGATGATATCTGGTTTGGGAGAGAGTTGAGCAATTAGTGAGGGAGAGTATGTGTTAAAAGAGAAAAGGTTTTTGAAAAATTAAAAAGTTATTCCTGCAAGTGATAAATTAGTCTTGAAAATCTTATCCATAAGTGGTCATCAGAAAATTTATTTTTGGGTAGAGATTTGTGCAGGTTAGACAGGTTCCGATACCTGAGATTAGATGAATGCCAGGTTTCGATCTAAGAACCTGTGGAAAGTGAATTCCAGACTGCGATCCCAGATTAGTGAGAGGGGGAGTCTGAGGACATCAAGAGAGGGTCTGAAGATAGTTGAGACAGATTCAGATTCTGAAGATACTTGTGGAAAGAGCTCAGAGCTAGGTTGCGATTCTGGAAGAAAAAGAAAGAGATTGATTGTGGATGCTTACAATGGAGAATTTTGGAGATAGTGAGCAGACTGATAAAGACTGAAGGTTTGACAACCGAAGACTCGACACTGAAGACTCGTCAACATTCGAGGGGGAGTCTGTTGGTGCATACGTCTGTCGACTTCGTCTTGTATCGAGTCTTGTATGTAGAATGATAGATTAGAGCACATTATACGAGAAATAGGGTAGGTTTTAGATGTGATTGACCTCTACACGTCTGTTTCCGCCTTTCGTGTCGAGTTAAACTCTTCTGATCGACTCGTTCGGGTCTGAAAACGATCCTACACTTTTGTGATTGGTCAGGGTGATGCAAGGAACGATCCCAACGTCGTGATGGGTAAGTTTCTACTAGACGACTTTTACGTTAATGTTTAATTTGATTCGGGTGCCGATACTAGTTATGTGTCCCTAAAAGTTAGTCAAATGCTTAAACGTACCCCAACACTTTTGAACACCAAGCACATGGTAGAGCTAGCAGACGGTAAAAGACTTGAAGCCACACACGTAGTTAAGGGTTGTAATATCATCTTAGCTAGTCAGACCTTCTCTATCGATCTCATTCCTATCGTTCTGGGTAGTTTCGACATTGTTATTGGTATGAATTGGCTATCTCAACATCGAGCAGAGATTCTTTGCAAGGAGAAGATCGTCCGTATTCCTCGTTCAAACGGAGAACCTTTAGTGATTCATGGCGACAAGAGTGGTGCTGTGGTGGGCATCATTTCTTTCCTTAAAGCCCAGAAGTGTTTGCGAAAGGGCCACACTGCTATTTTAGCCCTCGAGACTGACACCTCAAAGAAAGAGAAGAGGATAGAAGATATTCCGGTCGTACATGACTTTCCTGAGGTATTTCCTGAGGAATTACCTGGTCTTCCGCCTCATCGTCAGGTTGAGTTTCAAATCGAGCTAGCCCCTAGAGCAGCGCCTATAGCTCGTGCACCTTATCGTTTAGCTCCATTAGAACTTGAAGAACTATCCACGCAACTACAAGAGCTCTTGGACAAGGGTTTCATTCGTCCTAGCTCTTCGCCCTGGGGAGCT
This sequence comes from Helianthus tuberosus, assembly GCA_030545235.1. Taxonomy (NCBI): domain Eukaryota; kingdom Viridiplantae; phylum Streptophyta; class Magnoliopsida; order Asterales; family Asteraceae; genus Helianthus; species Helianthus tuberosus. The sequence continues at coordinate 2,971,830 of CM060450.1, read as the reverse complement.
CCAGTGTTATTTGTTAAGAAGAAATACGGTACCTTCAGAATGTGTATTGACTACCGCGAACTCAACAAGGTGACTGTGAAGAATCGCTATCCTCTTCCACGCATTGATGACTTATTCGATCAGCTGCAAGGGTCGAGCTACTACTCGAAGATTGACCTAAGGTCAGGTTACCATCAACTAAGAGTCTGAGACGAGGATATCTCTAAGACATCGTTCAGGACTCGTTATGGGCATTACGAATTTCTGGTTATGCCTTTCGGATTGACGAACGCACCTGCAGTCTTCATGGATCTTATGAATAGAGTATGCAAGCCTTACCTGGATAAATTTGTTATTGTTTTCATCGACGACATCCTGATCTATTCTAAGAGTCAGGAGGAAAACGAGCAACACCTGAAACTTATTTTGGAACTCCTTCAAACGGAACAGTTGTACGCTAAGTTTTCAAAATGCGACTTTTGGCTTTGTGAAGTCCATTTCCTAGGCCACGTGGTAAACAAGGATGGGATTCATGTTGATCCAACCAAGGTAGACTCGATCAAGAACTGGCCTGCACCTCGTACACCAACAGAAATCCGCCAATTCTTGGGTATGGCGGGCTATTACAGAAGGTTCATCAAGGATTTCTCCAAGATTGCAAAACCTCTCACCTCACTAACACAGAAGGGTGTCACCTATCGTTGGGGTGATGCACAGGAATCTGCGTTCCAACACTTAAAGGGTAGACTTTGTAGCACACCTATCCTCTCATTGCCTGACGGCACATACGATTTTGTGGTTTATTGCAACGCATCCATCCAAGGACTTGGTTGCATGTTGATGCAACGTGATAAGGTCATTGCTTATGCATCGCGGAAACTTAAGGTTCATGAAAAGAATTACACTACACATGATCTGGAGCTGGGAGCTGTTGTCTTCGCACTTAAGATATGGAGACATTACCTGTACGGTACCAGGTGCACCATTTACACCGATCACAGGAGTCTCGAGCATATCTTCAAGCAAAAGGAATTAAACATGCGACAACGTCGATGGGTCGAGCTCTTGAATGATTACGAATGCGCGATCAAGTACCATCCGGGCAAAGCCAATGTTGTGGCTGACGCCCTCAGTCGAAAGGATACTACACCTAAACGCGTGCGTGCATTACAACTTACCATCCAATCTAATCTTCCTACTCAGATACGAGATGATCAGGTTGAAGCATTGAAAGCAGAGAACATTAGGGCGGAGTCCCTACGTGGATTAAGGAAACGTTTAGAACAAAAGGAAGACGGCGCTTACTACGTTACGGGGCGCATCTGGGTCCCACTTTATGGAAATTTACGCGAACTGGTGATGGATGAAGCATATAAGTCTCGTTACTCAGTACATCCTGGTTCAGATAAGATGCATCACGACTTAAAGACTACATACTAGTCGGCTAGCATGAAAGCCCACATAGGAACTTATGTCAGCAAATGTTTAACTTGTGCGAGAGTCAAGACTGAGTATCAGAAACCATCGGGCCTACTCCAACAACCAGAGATCCCGAAATGGAAATGGGAGAAAATTTCCATAGATTTCGTTACTGGTGTGCCTAGATCTCAACGCGGAAATGACACTATTTGGGTGATAGTGGATCGATTGACTAAGTCTGCACACTTTTTGGCTATCAGAGAAACAGACAAGTTTTCTACTTTAGCAGACGTTTACTTAAAGGAAGTGGTTTCGAGGCACGGGGTGCCAACCTCCATTATTTCCGATCGTGATGCACGCTTTACTTCTGAACTGTGGCAAGTAATGCACAAGTCCTTTGGCTCACGTTTGGACATGAGCACCGCTTATCATCCACAGACGGATGGGCAGTCTGAGCGCACCATCCAAACCCTTGAATATATGCTTAGGGCATGTGTAATTGATTTTGGAAATGGTTGGGAAAAGCATCTACCGTTAGTGGAATTTTCGTATAATAACAGCTACCACACCAGTATTCAGGCCGCTCCCTTTGAGGCATTTTACGGACGTAAATGCCGATCACCTCTTTGTTGGGCAGAAGTTGGTGACAGACAAATCACTAGCCCAGAACTTGTGGTAGACACGACTGAGAAGATTCCTCAGATACGACAACGAATGGCGGCAGCTCGCGACCGTCAGAAAAGCTACGCTGATAAGCGCAGGAAACCACTCGAGTTCCAGGTTGGGGATCGAGTGCTACTCAAAGTCTCACCTGGGAAAGGTGTAGTTCGTTTTGGCAAAGGAGGCAAACTTAACCCGCTATACGTTGGACCTTTCGAGTTCATAGAGAAAATAGGCAAAGTGGCCTACAAACTAAACCTACCCGCAGAACTCAGTGGAGTTCACAACGTATTTCACGTGTCAAATCTGAAGAAGTGTCTGTCAGATGAGACCCTCATAGTTCCTTTGAAGGAGCTCACTATCGACGATCAGTTGTGATTCGTCGAGGAACCAGTTGAAATCACAGACCGAGACGTTAAGGTTCTCAAGCACACCAGAATACCTCTTTTTTGAGTTCGTTGGAACTCCCGTCGTGGCCCAGAGTTCACCTGGGAACGAGAAGACCAAATGAAACTCAAGTATCCCCATTTGTTCGGGAACAGTGCAACCACTACGTAGGCTGAAGCTACTGCGGAATTTCGGGACGAAATTCCAAACCAACGGGGGGATGATGTGACACCCCAGGAAAACCAGGAAAACAACGCAACATAACTAGCTTCCTCGGTGACTATGTGCTAAATTTCGGGATGAAAATTCTTTCAAGTTGGGGATAATGTGACAACCCGAGTTTCCAAGGTTTTTACTTGACACATTACTCGTTTCGTGATTTGTTTTTGTAATTCTTTGCACTACAACTTGCTCATGGTTGGTACATGTGGATGTGATTATTTAAATATTAAATTGTGAACTATGTGTCGTGTGTTAGTTAATAAGTAAAAATCGAATATGTGACATAAATTATTAACCTTCGCCACCCACACACACACACGACGAAGCTTGAAAGCTTCGCCACAACAACCACTCGAGGAAGGTTAACCTTCCTCGAAACTGAAGACACCTGAAGCTAAACCTTCGTCACCCTCATACTTGATGAAGCTTAACCTTCCCCATCCACATACTCGGCGAACTTGAAACCTTCGTCGGGCACGGGCTTTGGCCCAAGACTGTTCGGCCGGCCCAATTACATTTACGTTATATCTAGTGAGATCGCTTAGGGTAGAACACTTTTAGAAAACCCTAAACTACTCTTCTCCTGTGCGACGACACTACAACATTGGAGCCTTTCTTCACGATCAATCCATTAGTTTTTCTTTTCCGGTTAGTGTTTAATCCGCACATGATTGATTGCTTGATATTATCGTTAATTGTGTGTTTTAAATCATGACTCTGTGATACTAGGTTACCGAATACGGTTCCACATGTAAATGGTTTGATTTTTCTGTCATGAATCGTGTAGAATAGATCTTATGTTATGAAAGCTGTTCTTTAGGCCACTGTTCATGCATTAGTTAATGCTTAATGATCGTATTGATTGGGTGTCGAAGGATTTTGTATTACTGTTTGGTACGTGTGGGTGATCTGGGGTAGTATAATTCGTGGTTAAGTTGATGTTATGACTGATGATGCGAATTGTTAATTGAATAATTAAAAGTGATTGTATGAATTGTTATGATTAAGGAAATGGTTGTTGTAGCCGTCGTAACTGTTAGAATGTATTAGGGTTCCTGTGTTCTGTAACTGATGACGATGATCATGCTTACCTGGGGAACCTTCAGTTGAGGAAGGTTAAGGTTCCTCGTGAGGAAGGTTAAGGTTCCTCGTGAAACTTGTAAGTACTTAAGGTTCCTCGTGAAACTTATAAGTAACAGTAGTTAAGTATGTTAACTCTGTTAGTGTGATAACTCTGTTAGTGTGTTAACTCTATTAGTGTGATAACTCTGTTAGTATGATAACTCTGTTAGTATGATAACTCTGTTAGTATGTTAACTCTGTTAAGTCGGTTAACTAATAACCCATGTTAGAATTGACTGAAAACTTAATTATGTGAAACACGAATTATATCAACATGAGATAACTGTTATGTGTTACTTGATAATGATTGCCTAAGCACACTTTATGACGTAGATTGCATGATAATCGTTACGAACTTAAACTGATTTCGTATACGTGCATACTATAGGCCTTGACTGATTATTTGTGAGCACGTAATTTAGCATACCGAGCAAACCGAGGTGAGTTCACACTTTCACAAGGCATGGGATTCCCAAGGCTTGGGAATGGGTAAAGGATTTAAATTAAACCGCGTGATATCCTGGTTTGGAACACGTATACACCCTCTGTATTGAAGGGTGACAACATATGATAAGGAATCGAATTGAAACCTACGTAACCTCCTGGTTTGGGGATTTCGTACACACCCTCTTTATTGAAGGGTGACAACACTTATGCTAGACCAAAAACTCTATCATGAAGTCCCTCATTTTTATATTGACTTAATCACCGGGCCAATGGCGAACGGGTCATTAGTTAGATAGCGCTATTTAGGTTTGACAAGCCTCACACTGTGCCGCAGAGGACGGGCGTGAACTAATGGATCTGGGCGCTAGTCAATGATGATAGACATTGACGTTAGGGCACCAACTTATTTTCCGGGCATGAGCATGCTTAAACATGCCAAATAGACTGACAAATCTATGGAGATGGCATGTAAATTTTTGGGCATTTGTTGGAAATGCTGCGGGTAAGTGTGCATTAAGACCACCATAACGCATATCAGGTATGGTCTGGCTGAAGACCTTTAAACTTAGCGCTCTCGGGAGGCAGCCCGAGGATGTAGAGTATTGTATTTGTGTTTTGTTTTGTTTTGTTTTGTTTTGCTTTGTTTGGTTTTGTTTTGGTGTTGTGTTTGTGTTTTGGCAGGTTATTACGTTTCAACCCTCGCGGATGCAATGATTCAAGTGTGGGGATGTTTGGCAACATCCCTGTTGAGATATCAGCGAATCTAAGAGATGTTTTTGAACCGGTCCGATTACCGCAGCTGCATCACTACCAACACTGCTAATTTACTAATCAGGTCGTGTCTTGTTCTCATCTTTTGCACCTTTGTATATATTAATGTTTAAGTTTTTGGTTGGGCGATTGGGTGGTGTTTTGATGTGTTTGTTTGATGGGTTGTGAAAGTTGGTGGTGTTTTTAGTTATATAAAAAAAAACAAAAAGAAAGTTGTGGTTTGAGATGATGAGCTTTTGGTTGAGGTTGAAGGGTTTAGCGATCAAGTCTTTCCAAAACCATACATTGGGGTCAATGTATCCCAAGTGTGGGGATGGGGGGAAATTTTGAGGTTTTTAATTTTTTTTTTTAAATCAAGCAAAACATTGTCAAAATTTGAAAACTTGATATTGTTCCACTTGACACACCGACACCCATTTCTAGTCCTTTCTTGGTGAGAGTTTGAGCCACATATAATTATAGAATACTTCTTTGTTTTGAGTGGCGGTGTGTGTATTGTGTTAATAGAACTTGTGTACGAATTCTTGTTAAATCCTAGAGTTAGCATGCTTTTGAAAATGATAGGGGACTTGTAGGTAGCCTCGTCTAGATGTGTGAGAGTGTGGGAATTGGGGGTTGGACCTCATACGTTACATATATGAGCTTGGTATTGTGAGGGGTGGGGGTTTGGTCTTTAGAAAGCCATGTTTGAGCCTTATACCATTCGGTTGTGACCCAAACCTACTTCCTACAAAATTTTACCTATTGAGATGACCCGGTTTAGGAGATTTAGTATGTAGTATTGATGTTCTTGTATATATTGTTGAGTTTGATGTGTTATGAAAAAAAAAATGAAAAAAATGATGAAAAAATAAAGAGAAAGAGAAAAATATGAAAAAAAAAGTATTTAGTTGCAATAGTAGTTGAGAATGTTGAAGAAGTTGTGTATATATTTGATGGTTGCTTTGTTTAGTGGTAGAAATAAAAACCGGGTCAAATCAATTAGCTCTCGCATATATATTCCACCATTTTCCTACCTTTGCACCTAGCCCCGTTACAACCCGTAAGTCCTTTTTGATTCATAAGCATGCTAGATATTTGTTAGGAGGAGACTTGATTTATATACAAGCTTATTGTCGCACACACACACACGCATTGAGTGGTTTAGCATTATGTGCTAATATTTCTTATCACCGAGAGTTCTTGTGAGTGGTGTGTCTTATGGTATGATTGAAGGTTAGTAAAAGGATGATACATTTTAGCTTGATTTGCATCTTGATTGTTTGTGGTTTTGAAATAGTTTTTGAATGGGTTGCTTGGGACAAGCAACATGTAAGTGTGGGGATGTGACGGGTGGTCCGTAGGACAACCCTTAAATGAGCTAAATACGTGCATATCCCATATTTTACACGGTTATGTATCGTGAATGTGATAACTACGAGTATTGGTAATTTTACAGGATAATCGCGTAATTCGGTGAAGTTAGAGCGCGTGTTGATAAAGCAGAATTATCGGGGATGATAAACAATGCAAAAGATGTCATTCGGTAGATGTTTGGGTCGAAGAGATAGCTATAATATGCAAGAAACACAAAGGAATAAAGTCTAAAGGCTTGGCAGCCGTCAAGATCATCACGCAGATCAAAGGCTTGGTTTTGTCAACACACATCCATGCGTACATACATTGAGGGTTTGATAATAATAATAAAAAAAAAACATCATCATCCCAAAACATCAGAGGACAACTCACGTGAGTTTTTGGTGGTAAAAAGGACTTTTCAATATTATCACATCATCATTCTCAATTGTTGGCAAACATAGTAGGCACCAAAAGTCAAACACATCACGTGGCCTTAGGAGTTTTTCTTGGCAGCCATTATATGGGGATTTATGATCATCACAAGAGTGGCAACTAAGAGGATTATTATATTGATTAAATTCAATTCACAATTGAATTGAGGGGAGTCCACGTGAGTTTAGAGGACAAGAAAGTCAACATCACATCACATAAATATTGGTAACTTAAGCATTAATTGGTGAAGTTGATGGGTTTTGATGTGTCTAATGATGATTTTTCAGTTACACAAGAAGGGAGAGACAAAAAGTGAACGGATTTTGGGAGCTAGGGGATATTCTCGAATGGTTTTTTTTTTTTTTTTTGAATTTTTTTATTTTCTTTGGGGAAGATGAAGACTTGGTGGAGGATGGTTGTTCTAGCCATGAATGGCTAAACTCTTTATGATCGTCTTGAGTGTAAGGTTTTATTTGTGACAATTATGTTTGTTCTTGAATTTCTGGAATATTAAACTGTGCATGTGTTGTTAGTTTATTATGGTGCTTGATTGGGTGTTTGTAAATTGTTGATGTATGTTTGATCATAGTTCTAAACCATACGTTCTTGGTGCCGTTGGCAATCGAGATATCATGGGAGGGATTAGGGTTGGATATATGTTGATTGGTCATCGGGTAACAACCTCGCGTTCTAGGAATCCGAGTACTTAGTTCCCTTTCATCACAAATAATTGATCTTGCATGAGCTATGTCTATGTAGTTCTTTCCAGTTGAACATAAACCTTGATTGTCACTTAAAACCTGAAACTCGAGATGGTCACTCGTCTCTAATTTGTTTACAACCAAAACTTTCATTTTTTTTTAATTTAATTAGTTTAATCTAGTTCCTAAACCAATTCACTCAAATCAACTCTTGAATTTAATTTCTTGCAATTTAGATTAATCTAGTTAGTTAGACATACATTGAGATAACACATATTCCACAAACTCCCTGTGTTCGATACCCACTTACCGCTATCTATATAGTTGTTATTGGGATTAAATTTGCGTGACCACGACAATCACGTCAAATTTTGGCGCCGTTGCCGGGGAGTAGTGCGCAACGTGTGTTATCTTGTGTATTAGTTTGAAAAAAAAAAAAAAAAAAAACCATTCGAGAATATCCCCTAGCTCCCAAAATCCGTTCACTTTTTGTCTCTCCCTTCTTGTGTAACTGAAAAATCATCATTAGACACATCAAAACCCATCAACTTCACCAATTAATGCTTAAGTTACCAATATTTATGTGATGTGATGTTGACTTTCTTGTCCTCTAAACTCACGTGGACTCCCCTCAATTCAATTGTGAATTGAATTTAATCAATATAATAATCCTCTTAGTTGCCACTCTTGTTTTTTTTTTTTTTGAAAGGTGAATTTCGATCTAGGTTGTGAACGAATCCACAGCCCCCAAGTCGGGAGCCCCAACCGCCCCACGGACTCCAGGGCCTTGCATGCAGAGGACCCTGTGCCGTTTGACTCGGCTTTCCCCGAGAAACTTCACCACCCCACATCCGTATAGGTGTGGGTTGCCCAGCCGGGGGCTGAGCGCGGTTACTCGAAAACTCGGGCGGTTAGTTGCCACTCTTGTGATGATCATAAATCCCCATATAATGGCTGCCAAGAAAAACTCCCAAGGCCACATGATGTGTTTGACTTTTGGTGCCTACTATGTTTGCCAACAATTGAGAATGATGATGTGATAATATTGAAAAGTCCTTTTTACCACCAAAAACTCACGTGAGTTGTCCTCTGATGTTTTGGGATGATGTTTTTTTTATTTTATTATTATTATCAAACCCTCAATGTATGTACGCGTGGATGTGTGTTGACAAAACCAAGCCTTTGGTCTGCGTGATGATCTTGACGGCTGCCAAGCCTTTAGACTTTATTCCTTTGTGTTTCTTGCATATTATAGCTATCTCTTCGACCCAAACATCTACCGAATGACATCTTTTGCATTGTTTATCATCCCCGATAATTCTGCTTTATCAACACGCGCTCTAACTTCACCGAATTACGCGATTATCCTGTAAAATTACCAATACTCGTAGTTATCACATTCACGATACATAACCGTGTAAAATATGGGATATGCACGTATTTAGCTCATTTAAGGGTTGTCCTACGGACCACCCGTCAGGCACTAGTCAATGATGATAGACATTGACGTTAGGGCACCAACTTATTTTAGTCAGTAGTCGATATGGTAAACGGATCTAGTGGTTCACATGGGGAAGCCCCCACTAGTTATGGATATGTTTGGGAAACAGGGTAAACTGGTTAACTCACGACTTACAAATGAACTCATGGTTTTTGGAAACAACTTAACAATGAACACCAACTGTGAACTCGCTCAACTTTGTTGTTGACTCGTTGTTACATGCCTTGCAGGTCGTTAGATGCTTATGGAGCTTGCACGAGGAGGACAGGTCGTTGTGGGATATGGACTGTTATGTCCTATGCTTAACATTTGAACTTTAAACTATGTTTTGGTTATTTAAACATTACTATGCTTCCGCTGATTTCTTAAACATGTTTGGTTTATTTTGAAACACCAATTATATTGCGTTTGGTTTTATTTACTTAATTGTGTTGTTCAATATGATTGGTGGCTTGATCCTGGTCAGTCACGCCTCCAAGCGGTGATACTCTGTGAGTGGATTTGGGGGTGTGACAACACAGTGCCCTTCGATTCCAAAAGCTGAAGTTCGAAAACAATATGGAAATCAAAGATTGCCAACGGTGAAAAATCAGCAAAATCATACCAAACCAAAAGGTAAATCAAAGACTCAAGGTCGAAAGGATCCAAACCAAAAGAAGAATCAAAAGGTGAACTTTGTGAAGTCGAAGGGAACAGATAAACTTGAAACATTTGCAAATAAATCTAACTTAGATCATGTTAATCAAGTTAAAATGTTGAAAAGAAATGTTCAAAACAATTCAGGACCAAGTACCTCGCAATCACAAAGTTCATCACCAAGACATTAACATGATACTTCGGGGTCTGTAGAACGAAGATCATGTTTCAAGTGTGATAAAGTTGGACATATTATTCGAAATTGTCCATATCTTCATAAACTAAAAGCCAAAGTTGACGATCCCCGTGAATTAAATTACCGAAAGCGATCTGTTTCTTCAAAACAAGATCCCCGTCTTGTAAAAGAAAGGGAAAAGAAACAAAAACGCCAACAAGTCAAGGTAATTGAGAAGGCAATTAAAACCGACATGGTTCACAAACAACCTGTTTCAGTTAAACCAGAAATTTCTAAAACTTCTATTAATCACGAAGTTAAGATTTCAAAAATTCAAACTGGTAAAACACAACAGACTTGGAAACCAAAAATGGTTACTAATTCAGGGGGAGCATCACAATTTCCTAACCATCGAGAAGTTGAAATAACCTTTGTCGATGAAAATGGAAGACCCAAGACCACAAAGGATTGGGTCCCCATCTCTAACTAATCATGTGAGTACATGTGCAGGGTGTTCCAGGAGGAACTATCAGTAGTCTTTGGATTGTTGATAGTGGGGCATCCAGGCACAGGACAGGCGACATGAAGCTTCTCTACGACGTTAAATCTATTAGAGGAGGTTATGTTGCTTTTGCTGGAGATAAAGGTGGATATATTACTAGTGAAGGAATGGTATCCAACGGGGTTGTAAGCTTTGATAAGATCAACTTTGTGCAAAAACTTGATCACAATCTTCTCAGTGTTTCACAAATTTGTGATAAACAGTTTTCAGTACACTTTGATGCAAATGGATGTTATGTGCTGAAACCCGGCTTCAAGATTCCTAAAGACTGGATTCTCTTATCTGCTCCAAGGATTAATGATTTGTATATACTTGATATGAGCCAAGAAATTACAACGTCTGCACAAGCAACTTGTTTCATTTCCAAAGCTAAAGAAAAGGATTCAATCTCTTGGCTCAGACGGATGGGACACATTCATTTAAGAAAAATGAATCATTTGGTGTCAAATGAATTAGTGACTGGTGTTCCTCTTAAAAATTTCCATCTTCAAGACGTCTGTGTTTCATGCCAGAAAGGAAAACAAAGAAAGAAGTCGCACCCGTCAAAGAAAGTCAACACTGTGGCAGTTCTGCTTGAACGTTTGCACATGGATTTGTTCGGTCCTGTCAAGCATAAAAGCATCAGGAATGATCAGTACTGCCTCGTGGTGACTGATGATTATTCAAGATTTTCTTGGGTGGCGTTCATGGCACACAAGAGTGATACTTTCTAAACTATCAAAAACTTGATTACAACGATTGAGAATTTGTATACTTTGAAAGTTAGACGGATACGTAGCGACAATGCAACTGAATTTAAAAATAATGCAATGGCGGAGTTTTGTACATCCAAAGGTATTCTTCATGAATTCAGTGCAAGTTACACTCCTCAACAGAATGGCGTCGCTGAGCGTAAAAACCGTACATTGATCGAAACTGCTAGGACTATGTTGGTAGAGTCCCAGTTGCCCATTCCATTCTGGAGTGAAAGTGTGGCCTCTGCCTGTTACACAATGAACCGAGTCCTTACAGTAAAAAGACACAATAAGACCTGCTTTGAGCTTCTTCACAAACGGAAACCAGATTTACAATATCTTGAACCGTTTGGAGCTCCTTGCACAATGATCGATCCGAATGGAAAGTTTGGGGCAAAAGCAATTGAAGGATACTTTCTTGGGTATGCCACCCCGAACTTAAGAGTCTGGAATCTAGAGACAAAAAGGGCCGAGGAATGGTCTGAAGTCAGAGTACAAAGGCTCACATTGCCAGTCTAATGTCCTGGTCAGCCTTGGATGTTTGAGTACGATGACTTCTTCAATTCGATCAATATTGAAGAAGTTGCAGTAGATGTTGCGGCACAGATGTTTTTCGAGAGTGACAGCGCAACAGATTCACCGTTGATTCGTTCAATTATTGTCAACAATCAAGAACCATCTTCAGTTAACAATAATGCTCTCGACAATGAGGATTTTCATGATGCTACCGAACTGAACGAATCTTCAGAGGATGATGAATTTCTCGATGCAGACCAAGAAGCTGTTCATGGTACTTCAGAGGCTACACCTCCAGTGGACGCCCCCAAAACAGCTGAAGCTACTGCATCATCCTCTTCGCCAGTTCAGGGTATTGACTTGTTTGTTGATCTCAATTTCAACAATCTGGGTAAAAATATTCAAGTTCCAGATAATCTAGAAACAAGAATTCATAATACCCATCCTCAACAAAACATCATTGGTAATGTACAAAGTGGCGTTCAAATGAGAAACCAGTTGTGAAACAACAACAATGCGGGCTTGTATGCAGCTATTCGAGAATCGGGTCAGCAGAATGATTGGTCTTTCGCGTGTTACGTTTCACAGGAAGAACCAAAATCTTGGAAAGAAGCTTTGAAAGATAATTCTTGGGTGGAAGCTATGTAGGAAGAACTGCGGCAATTCCAGAAGCTAGGTGTCTGGAAACTCGTTGATAAACCTGATGATTACAAGAAGATTGGTACCCGTTGGGTTTATAAGTGTAAAAAGGATGACCGTGGAGTAGTCATTCGAAACAAGGCGAGATTAGTTGTTCAAGGATTTCGTCAGATTGAAGGGATATACTACAATGAAGTTTATGCACCGGTTGCACGTCTAGAAGCTATTCGGATCTTTCTAGCCTATGCGTCCTTCAAAGGATTCAAGGTCTACCAGATGGATGTGAAAAGTGTATTCTTACATGGTGTGGTTGAAGAAGAGGTGTACGTCGAACAACATCCAGGTTTTGAAGATCATATTCACCCTGATCGGGTTTGGTTGCTCAACAAAGCTCTCTACGGATTACATCAAGCACCGAGAGCTTGGTACGCAACCTTATCTTATTATCTGCTGGAGAATGGATTTCGCAGAGGTCTTATCGATTGCTCTCTTTTCATCAAAGAACAGGATGGAGATCTTCTATTGGTACAGGTATACATAGATGATATTATATTTGGTTCTACTAACGATGTTTTGTGTAGGAACTTTGAGCGTGTTATGCAGGAGAAATTCAAAATGAGCGCCATGGGGGAAATGACATTCTTTTTGGGCCTAGAAGTGCAACAAACGAAGTCTGGGATATTCTTCCATCAGACTAAGTACGTCAGTGACATCTTGAACCGATTCTAGATGTCCGAAACAACGCCCATTGGTACCCCACTTTAGCAAAATCACGGAATTAATCCGGACTTGAAGGGTGACATTGTTAATTCTTCATTTTACCGCGCAATGATTGGATCTCTTATGTACCTCACAGCATCAAGACCAAACATAATGTATCCTACGTGCCTACTTGCCCGATATCATGTCAACCCGAAGGCCTCACATCTTGCAGCTGTGAAAAGGATTTTTCGCTATTTGAAGGGATGCCCGGACACCGGTCTTTGGTACCCTAGGGATGATAGTTTTGACTTGATCGCTTTCAGTAATTCTGATTTTGGCGGATGCAAAATCGACGACAAATCCACAACGACTGGATGTCAGTTTTTAGGAAATCGCCTAGTCACACGGCAGTGCAAGAAGCAGACTTGTGTCACTACATCAACATGCGAAGTTGAATACATTGCTGCCTCAAGTTGTTGCTCCCAAGTCCTGTGGATCCAACAACAAATGCACGACTACGGTTTTGAATTCCTAACTACTCCTATTTTCGTTGATAATTCTGCTGCCTTACAGATCACTAGAAATCCTGTGCAGCATTCAAAGACCAAACACATCGAAATTAAGTATCACTTCATATGTGATTGCTTTGATAAAATGCTTATCGATGTTGTTAAGGTCTACACCGATGACCAACGTGCCGACCTTTTTACCAAAGCTTTTGACAAATCACGATTTGACTTTTTATTATTGGTAAAAGGCATTAAGGTCAAACAAGAGTAAAACCGACATCGGAAAATCGTTTTTGTAAATATCTTTGTGTTTTTAATTTATCGTCATAGTTTTTACATTTTAGGGGGAGTAAATCCAAATTTGAAAATTTCAAAAACATTTAAAAATTTCAAAAACACAAAAGCAATAGAAAACCAAAAATGAGTTTCCTGGCGAGAAAAAGAGAAAGTGATGGTACATCAGTGGTCTGTCCAAACCTATTTAAACCTAAAAATAAAAACGATAAGCAGCTCTATATAAGATGTATCGGTAGGCTCACAATCATTTTAAAGTGTGCAGGGTGATATAAACTTAAATCGACTGAAGACTGTGTGGGAACTGCTCATTGGCATATGGTCTTGGTACCGAAATTTCGTTTGATAGATTGCCGAGGTTCTGAGATATGTGGTCTTTATGTTGTTTATCATCTGGGTATCATGGTTGTTTCTTTTACCGAAATATAACGGAGACGAAGTCTAGATCTTCCAAGATACCATACATGCGTGTACATATTGCATACGACCTCAATAAGTGATCAACAATCACATGTCCAATAAAATAAGGGATAAAATATCACAGCTTTTATGCGGGAGTCAAGTTCGTCTCTTTGTCTGTACGATGGTACTAACTTGTTCATGGACTTGCTCCTGTGCCCTCATGCATATGAAAATCAAGTTCCTCATCAATAAGTGATTCTATCACATAGGGCTTGTTTTCAATCAAAAATAAGTGAGTATAAACGGTATACTCACCAGTAAGATGAACTCTCGTGCATGCCTTGATACGGGATTGTGTCGTGTGTGGATGAACACCGGTCGGTAAGTATAAATCATACACTAATCGTATCCCCTCGCCGCGATTACGTCTACTAAGTTGAGCTTATGTGGACAACAATACCGATAATCGTTATAGGATGCTTATCTAAATCTTAACTAATTGAACAACAAGAGCGTTTTGGTGTGACCGTACACTGATATGATTCTCTTACCCTCGAAACTCGCAAAAAGAATGTATGTAAATATTTATTTAATGCTTTCAGTTTCTGCATCTCTGTATATATTTATTTACTACTTTCTGTCTTTATACTTAAAAATACTCAAAATTCTAAAAAGATTTTAGGTGTGTTTTAATATAAACTTTATAAAAGCTAAAAAGATTTTATTTTTGTTATTATTTTCGATTGCCCGATGTTGGAACTCGAGTCTTCGTTACCTGAAACCTGATTGAAACCTAAAACAACTGAATCTTCATAAACGGTCGGAATTTTCAAGTTTTGAAAGTTAAAACCCAAAATTGAACAATTTGTTAAACTTTCAAACTGTCGGACGGTAGTTGATTGAAAACTGGTCACATGTGTGTCGTTTGTTTATGTTAACTATATTCCAAGCGATTGTTCTCATTACACGTTTAGCTTTCTTGTACATGCAGATGCGGCATCAGGACCAGCTAAAGGCAAAGAGAACGTGTTAGAAGACGAGCTTTGGAATGAAGACACGACATAGATGAAATCAAAGGATCAAGATGATCGAGTTGCTGCTGACCACTTCTCAACACCGCAAGGATCTAAAATTCGAAGATCAATGTTTCATGAGCATCATTCATGGGGGAGTTTGTTGATACACTCCCTATTTGTGACATGTGAAGACATCTAAAAGATCCGACAACAATGTGAAGAATGAACCCTCATGAGCAGCGCCAAGGGGTAGTTTGTTGATACATATTCTGTGGACGTGACGTGGTTCGGTTCGACTCGGTTAGGTTCAACTCAAGACCGACGTCGCGACATTCCTCTTTCGTGTGCCCCAGAGATCGACACGCGAAGCACGAATAGCCGCGAACCGTTTCCTGCCAACACATCACCATGACATCATCATGATGATGTCATGTGATAACATATTTTACCTCCATGATAAATGAAGAAACGTGAAAACGTGAATTCATTTTATTAAACCTATTAAGAGTTTTCTGTTTATAACTCAACGAAGATCCTGCATGTGACATTGACGAAGAACATGCAGGTGAACATGACGAAGAACCCATGTAAATGTGACATGACGAAGAACCATGAATGCTCACATGAAATTGACGAAGATCCTCACATGACGAAGAACTTTCTTCGTCTATCTTAGTTGTTCGTTGATTAAAGGGTTTTGACGAAGAACCCGTGTTGGCGAAGAATCATACTTCGTCTAGTCTAAGTTCTTCGTCAGGTTTATAAGTGGTTCCATAGTTGTTCGTCAAGTGGTAGGCATGTTCCATGTATAAACAGAAGACAGAAGTCTGAATAAGGAGAAGAACACAGAGAGTATTTTCAAGAGAGTTTTGAGAAAACCATTGTTTGATTATCTTGTAACAAACTCTATTGTGAAATACAAGTTGAAGTTTTAACAGTTGAATCTTTATCTTGTGTTTGTGTGTTCTTAAACTTGGTTTACTTACCCGGTTGGATTCCGCACAACCGGGTTTGTTCGGTAACAAGGAATAGGTTTAACTCGATCCTCCGGGTGGACTTACAATTTGTACAATTAAAAATAAATATTAAATCAATAAAATCGGGTGTTAGGGTGGTTATAGTTATTCACTACTACATAATAGACTCAAGTTCAATCCTTGAATCCTCTACTTTTGAATGCTTATCTATAATACTATATAAAGGAAAAGTGACGTACAAGATGGTAATTTTGCCATGCATATCAATTCTAAAGCAACATGTACAAGGTGTTTAAAGCCATTTGAATTACAAATTCTTCAAAGTTTTAAGACACTAAAGGGTTAAATTTGGGATTTCACGTTGTCACACCCTGGCTTTGCGGAAGCGTGGGTTTATTTGGTGTGACTTCTTAATACCATAGCAACAATCATAACAATGCTATATGATAAAAACATGAGATAGTCATCCATTAATAAAGTTAGAAAAATCCCATTTTCAACAATCACAAAATAAGTTACAAACCTTAACTTGATTTAATTGAGTTTATAAAGACTTAGCAAAAGACTTTAAACAATACTAGGTTTAGGGGTATGTAACCCGTCCAGGAAGAGGTTACACCTTCTAAACCCTGGATGACTTCTTTATTCAAACGCAGCTTGAAAATACGTGCATACCGTGCCAGATCCATTAGTTTCCTGAAATACGTGTAGTTTGAAAAATCAACATAAAGTTGAGCGAGTTCATGTGTAAGTGAGTATGTATAAACCTTTGTAATATGTCTGTATGAATGTATGTTCTTGGTATGTAGCGATAAGGAAAAAGAGATCAATTAATGTGTAGCTAATACATTAATAAGTGACATGGCCTAGGAAGCACTCAAACCTGTAACGCGGATTTCATACCGGTCCTTCCGGCGGAACGACATAGTCACCACATGCAGCCACACGCTGGCCTATGTGTGGGGCTCGCAACACCCGATAGATCTATCACTCATGCCTCTCGGTCCTTATACAAGGATTAATGGTCTTACGATAATAGTCTATCCATTCACGTGATCTAGCAGTAAGTTCCTTAGCTAATCATGCCGTGTATAAAACGTTTGTAGTAAATGTAACATGTATTTCACCCCCGAAGTATAAAACTGAAAACATTTAAGAGAAAAGGGGGGACATGAACTCACTGTATTGCGTCTTCGGTACTTGTAACTCGTAACCCAAATCTCCTCAGCAAACACGACTACCTACAATGGTCTAACGTCTATTAGACGGACGGGTCGTGCCTTGTCTTAGTATTTATGTTTTTGAGTTACTTTTCTGGTATTATTCCAAGTTATAATGATTATGTTTGGTTTTGGAATAATTGTTTATACGATATTTATGTATTAAGACTTCTCAGGTATTCGTATTCGTCTCTCCTTCCCAAGGATGGGAGTATCGCGTACTTGTGTATTCGTATTTCTTGTATTGGTATATCTTGCCATGTATCGGCGTTGTATTCCGGTGTGTGATAAAAATACGTCAATATATTCCCCAATATATATATTTCCAAGTAATATTATTTTTACCCCAAAAATAATATATCTCTAGTTCATAAAATAATCACGTAAGCACACAAGCGTCTTATTACGAAATATATATTCTCAATATATATATTTAACAAGTTTTATTTACGAAAATCCACCTCCGACACTTGGTTATTTCGTAATAAAAATCATGGCGAAATTTATATTTTGAAAACAAGTTAAAAATATATTTATAACACTTGTCACCAAAAACATCTCTAAGTGTTATATTTTCTGGAAAAATTTCGCCAGAGTTTCCTCTGTAAACGGAGACGTCCACGCTTACTAGCGTATCATTTTCTTTTGTAAAATCATTCAATCAGTTCTCAATTAACCAACCCGTCATTCAGACATGCAAAACACTACTTATGTCGTTTCAGTTTTATTATACAAAACTGGGCCGTATTCGAGTATTTTAATAAAATAATTATCTTATTCTAAAAATTCCCAAATTTTTATAGAATGACTTATACGAACAAAAAATTATTGTGTAAAAATATCGGGGTCCAAATCATCACCAATATTTTATAGAAAATCATTTTCCGGACCGAAATCAGATTTATCTTTTTCTGACCACAGTCCGCGGAATAATTTATTTAAAATTCATCGACTGTCCGAATTACAAAATTCCAGTGGGATAATTACAAATACATCGGTGATCATCTACAGTAAAAATTTCATGATCTAACTCTATACAGGTTTCAAGTTATAACTAAAAATGTAACACTCATTTTCTGCTGTGAAAATGCAGCTCTAGCTGCTGTTACAAAACGACACCTTAAAAATAGTAAACGAAGTCCAAAAATTATGATTCCGGTGCCATTAGAACCGTATTTCATAGTACATATATCTAGACTTCATAAAATACTCTTTTTGTTTAGTTAAGGACCTGTTACAGCCAGTTAAAGTCGGCTGAAAATACAACTCAGCATACTGTTTTTAGTTCATATGTTACTAAAACGCACATATACGGTCACCGCACTTTCTAATAACGATTAGCAACAGGTCATAAGTTATTTACAGCAGGTTATAGCTCATATAACTCAGGTTTATCATGTTTTACCATTTGTTACTCTTTAACCAACATATTCATCTTTCTTCAAGACTTTTAGATTTGATCTTGTATGTTCTTGATTTTTATCCGATAAATCTCTTATTAACCACTTCAAATATGAACAAGAGAGTGTTTAGAATCACTTACAACTAGCTCAAGGCTAGGGAAGAAATCAAGCGAAAACAAGGTGGTTAATAGCGATGTAAAGAGGTCCTTGTGATTCCGTAAGCACCGGGTCTCCTCGTCTGAACTCTAACACACTTGTAAGTATGTAAAATGGCTTGATCAAAGTTGGAAGGTGGTGAGGTGATGCTTGTGGTGTTCGGCCGAGGATATCAAAGAGGGAAAGAGAGAGAGTAAATTTTTGTTAGTGTGTCTAGTGAATGAAACATGATTTTATGGTTTTATTTATAACCCATATTAGGCCATTAACCAAAGTATAATATGTAACCTTGATTCTAGGCAACATAGAATAAAATAATCAAAATGTGTAAGAGTGGTGTCCCCTATGGGGAACCGTTCGGTTGCAAGGGGGGCATTTGGTTGGATTTTTAACTAAATAGTTAGTGCTAGTTAGTTTATTTAGGTGATTAATTAGTGTATTATGTGTGTTTTAATTTATAACGGGTGTTAGGATATTCGGGGACCCTAACTGGCTCAGAAAAGGAAAAACAATGTCATTGACATTATTTTTATGTTCCGGGTAAAGTCCGGTTGTTCGGTTGGATATTAATCCGTTAAAGTGCTAAATAAGCATTTAAAGTGTCGTTAATATTTGTTTTAGTGACACAATGAATTCCTGACACTTTGGAAAGTGTCTAGTATTATTTTCCCATTTTTTTGCACTTTACTAGTTAGCTTAAATGCTGAATTTTTGTATTAAAGTGCAGAATTTTGTACTTAAAGTAAGTTTTAGGCACATCCGGTCACTATAACTATCACCTAGTGACGCAGTTTAACAATCCTCACCTCCCTACACTCCCTACTGGTGTAGTAAACTATTCCCGGCTCATACTGGCCTCAGAGACAGTGCCTGTCTGATGCTGGCTATGTCAGCATGTTTACTGGGTTATCCGTATAGTGTGCTACTGTGCTTTTGTGCATCAAGTTTGTCACTATAGTTCTGTGTAAATAATGGAGTGACAGCAATAAAGTATGATGCATGTATGTGGGGGGGGGGGGGGTAATTGCACGGACCTCCCATCCGCCGGAGTGTTCTTACTCCGCAGCTAGTACCGTCCCAATACTGCATGGCGGTGAATACCCCAACCGGAATCCGAAGAGCCTGGCCGTGGGTATGCGGGCACCAAGATTCGAACCCGGGTCTCTATGAAAGAGTGGGGTGGGACTGGCCAACTGGGACACCCCAGTTGGTTAATGATGCATGTATGTGTATGAATCAGCATTCAAGTAGCAGTTTAACCACAGTTGTAAGCAAGCACAGTAATTAAGCATTAATTAAATATTAATTAATTCGTACGGATACCTGATTTGGTGAGGGTTGTCACACACGTGGAATTAAAGAACCCTAAATTAATATTCATCAATTGAATTGAAGGCGGCCAAGGAAGGGTCTCACATTCTTTAATTCATCCTCTCAATTACCCTGTTAAGAAGTGGGCAATGGAAGATCAGGCACACATTCAATTCATCCTCTCATCAGTTAAAAACGGCATCAACATTACCGGACCCGAAATCGCGAAATCGTACGCCCGTCGGCAACTCAACTCTACCCCTTCAACCCCAGATTCTCATGGCCTTGAAAGCATCTCGTAAGAATCAAATCCATCAAGTTTAACCAGTTGATACCCCTAATCGATTCTTGGTTTATAATTTCCTCATGGCCTTTGCGTCGTTTTTTTTCTGCGTCTTCTCGATGGCTCAACATTATTTTCCATATAACAAAGCCGGTCGAATTACAACCCTATAAAATTTTCCCTAAAGGTTCAGTTGGGAAATTCATTTATCTGACACGAGTGTGAGATTTTAATTGTGTGAGTATTATTGTTTGCAGGAATGTTAGTAAATTGAGAAGCAATCAGAAAATCGTTCGGACTTCTTCGGTGAAAGCTGTATATTCCGGTGATTATCCGTCACTAGACAAGAATTCAAGACATGGAATATGGTCCATTAGGTAGGGTCCTATGCTTCTGTTTCGTTATTATTATCAATCTATTTATCTATTGTAATTGTTGAGTAATTTCTAATACGCAGGGAGGATGTACAAGTTCCATCATCACCCTACTTCCAGACATATGCACAAGGTCAAGGGCCACCTCCGATGATGCAAGAGCGGTTCCAGAGTGTTATCAGTCAACTATTTCAATACGTGGGTACCTTCTTTGTGCTGCTGAACTTTGTTTAATCTGTTTATAGTAATTATACGCGTGTTTGGCTGTGTTTATAGAGAATCATACGTTGTGGTGGTGCGGTTGATGATGATATGGCAAACATTATCGTTGCTCAGCTTCTATATCTTCATGCTGTTGATCCTAACAAGGTTTAATCAGATCCATTACTTAACTGATCAAAAGTTAGTTATTCCTCTAACGACTGCTCACTACATGCTACTGTCACCGTTTTTAATATTATTGACAGGATATTGTGATGTATGTAAACTCTCCTGGTGGGTCGGTCACTGCTGGTATTTTGCTCTCTTCGTATATATATATATTTTTTTTTTGTGATTCTTGAGTATGAATTTTGTTTTTTATTTTTGCGATTCTTTAGGTATGGCCATTTTTTACACCATGAAGCATATCCGCCCCGATGTTTCCACTATATGCGTCGGACTTGCTGCAAGGTAATCAGTTTATATTTATTATAACGTTACGTAATACTTTTAAATTTCTATTTTATCAATAAAAATTATATTTTGACTCGCTTATTTTACAGTATGGGTGCTTTCCTGCTTGGTGCCGGCACAAAAGGTATTAATTTACTTTCGCTTTACTTACTTTAGGATTTCAGTTACTGAAATACTCCGTATTATGTTTATCTCTTCAACAAAATGTCGGAAAAAGATACAGTCTTCCAAATTCAAGGATAATGATTCATCAACCTCTTGGAGGCGCACAAGGTGGACAAACTGATTTGTATATTCAGGTATGTCTTCTTTTGTCCGATTTTAAAAACTTAACACAAGATGTCTAATGAAATTACTATCTTTGGTAACTAATAACGGCATTATTCTTGTAGGCTAATGAAATGTTGGCATCACAAGGCGAATTTGAATGGGTATCTGGCATACCACACGGGTCAAAGTATTGACCGAATTAATCAAGACAGGGACCGCGATTACTTCATGAGTGCCAAAGAAAGTAAAGAATATGGGGTTATAGATGGTGTCATTATTAATCCACTTAAAGCTCTCCAACCACTGACAGCCGCTTAAGTAAGCATCAGTTATAATTTTGAACTGTGTCTTCGAATGATATCACCAGCGATGGCAAAAGCCATTGACTTCACAGCGTTTACCCTAAATTTGTAAGTTTTTAGTTTATTTGTTTTTTAGACAAGAAACTAGGGGTGTGAATTTCGGACACGACCCGAAAATACGACACGAACCCAACACGAAATTTGCGGGTTTAGGTTTAGTCTAGATAGGTTTGGGTCAGTTTCAGGTTGAACCGGCGAACCCGTTTAGGTTAACGGGTCGGGTTCGGTTCAACCCGATCAGGTTGTCGGGTTGACCCGTTTAACACATTTATATTATATTATATTTTTTTACAACTTATTTTATGTTATAAATTAAATGGGGTGTGTATTTTATGCCATAATTATAACTTTAAAATAGAAATTAGCACAAGATTTTATAATTTAATATAATTGTGTTATATACATTTGTGTTTTTAAGTAAATTATAATTTTAATATATTAATTTCAGAAAAAAAATTAAAAAACTCTGGTTGAACGGGTCGTGTTTGGGTCAACCCACAAAACTTTAGGTGGTGTTCGGGTTCATATGTATAACACGATTTTCGGGTTCGGGTCGGGCCGGGTTTGGGTTCGTGTAAAATTTTTGGGTTCGGGTCTGGTTGAACCCGTCAACCCACGAACACGACCCATTTAGCACCCCTACAAGAAACTGAGAGTAATTATTACTCTTTTCTCTTGAAAATTTTGACCTGTTGAATCAAAAAGTAATTCAGTTTAAATGACAATTAATTTTGATAATACTACTGTAACAAAACTTCCACCACAACGTGCAGTTGCACTTCACTTTCATGTGATCACATATGCTAAAAGATGTTACAGAATGGGACTGCTTCTTCGCAAAGTTCACATCTTATTTTGATCAATTTTCTTGTCACAATTTGTGTTGTCTCCCTTAGTAACTTGGTATGTGTTGGTTGGTTTTTTCATAATAATATCCTCGCTTGTTAAAAAATGTATGTTAAATATAGTATGTTAACCAACCAATTTGGAATACTAAAATTTGTAGGCGTATGTGCGAGCTTTCTTTGATGTTCATGAGCAAGAAAGAAGCTATCCAGGATGGATTTCTTTGGAGATTACATAACAGAATATGACAGAATGTGTTGGTGGATCGCACCCCATGACTTTTGATGATGTAAGCTCGCCTTACCACACACGTTGTGACCCCAAGGCTCAACGCTTCTCAGTCCCTTGAGTTGTCTTTCATCATCGTAGAATGGTTGAGGAAGAAAGGAATGGGGTCTCCAAACTCACCCTTTAAAATTTTAGATCTATCAACTGCTCGGTAGAGTTGTATTTTTTATATATATATATATTTTTGGCTCATTCTATTTACACCCCCCCCCCCCCCACTCCTGATTATACCCCCCCTTGTGAGAGGAAAACTGCCGGTCCCACGCAGGCCCCACCTTTAAGTATGTGAGAGGAGAGGGGTGTGAAAAGTAAGTAGGGGGTGTAGAAAGTAGCACCCATATTTTTTTGTGAAAGGTTGTTTGCGGGATCTTGAGCTGATGTCAAGTTAGACAAAGCATTGCTACAAGATAATGAGTCATAGTTATATTATGTAGATTAGGCATGTTAGGATTGGGTCTTGATCTAGATCTGATCCATACAGGGATTGACGGATCCAATTGGTGTAACACTTGATCCACTCATTTAATTCATTGACCCATATAAAACAATTCTCTTTCTATTTATTTTCTTGTCATATTCCACCCCGCCATACTGTTAGCTTCTCACTTTCTTTAAGAAAGTGATTTGGTCTATGGCAACAATATTTATAAGGTAAAGATTTGATGAAGTTGATTTCATCATAACGTTTTCTCTTTTATGTGATAATTTGAATACAGTTACTTTTCTTTTTATTTAACTTGAGTGGTTTATTTGGTATATTCTTAAGTCAGGTTCAACTTGATGTGGCATATTTTAATTATGAGACTTATTAAACATGACAAGTTATTAGATGGGACACCATAATTGTCTCTAATATTAGACGGGACACCCGCTGCAACGCGCGGATATTCTCACTAGTTTTTTATATATTAATTTTATAATGTTAATTAGTAATATCTTTTTATTTTTTAAATCAAGTTTCTTTATCATTAATTTAATATTTATAATAATTTATGTTCGTTAACTTTTTTTCTAAAAACCTAAGTATGTAATTATGTCTAATTTTTTTCCTCGACATTCTTATATAAATTTTGTTAAAACGAAGTTGTATTCAAAATAGAGTTTGTATTTGATATCGTAAAATGGTATAATGATGAACTGAACCGAACCGATTATGACGGTTTGACTTTTTAAACAACACCCTTCATTTTCAAATAACGTTTGTTTTGTATTATTATTTGCTTTGTTTCGCTCCAACACGCGACATCAAGAAATGTAGTCAAAGTTTAATATTCAATAACATTTGCATCAAGTTCACACAATATAACCAATGTAAATCACACCGTAATAAGCTCTTACATATACTTTCCTCCTAACGAACATGTACATTCACCAAATTAAATGATCAAGAAATTATCTAAATATTCAAATAAAACACATGAATGGTAAATAAACATAAACATAAACATAATGCAAGCATCCTCAAGAGTCAGAATCCACGACTTCAACAACTGGTTCCTCCACACAAACAACGGCAAAACACAACTTCTGATCCGATCCACGAAACGACCAGACTTGAACATTCGAATCTCTCTTCAGATGCAACTTATTCGTGGACCAAAACCTATACCAGTTAGTCGTCAACACATAATTTTCAGTGGATTCCATGCGCCACAGCCTCAAATTCACCGGATCCTTGTAGATCTCCAACGTTGGCCCCAACAACCGAACCTCAATCTGGTTTCCTTTTTCTTTCTTAAGATGTTGCTTCTCATCCACCGTCAAGAACTCATGAGTCTCCAGTTGGTTAACCGGCATGTTCAACCTGTTTAACACCTTCCTAGTATCCGAATCAAACAACTTCTTCTGTATCACAACTCTCACGTCCGTACCCTTCATCTCATTCCCAATAAACTCTTTCAACCGCTCCGTTATCTCGTTGACCACCGCAGGTGGACGCTCTTCGGCCTTCTTTGGTACTTTTCTTTTCTTACTACCGGCTTCTCCGGTGGACGGTGCCCGTTTACGCTTTGATATCTTCTTCTTCTTCCCGGCTGTACGGACGGATTTAGGGTTTAACTTGTTTGTTTCTTCTCCACGTAACTCCTTGTCACGAAAGAATCTTAACTTCTGGTTCGCAAGTTCTTCAATCTTTCGCAGGTAAATACTGTTTTCTGACGTCAATCTTTTCGGGTTACGTGATCTGATCACGGGTGCAGTATCTGACATGATCACAACTGCATCCGCCATGCACTAGTTCTTGTTGCGTTTGTGAATCAAAGAATGCAGGAGATTGATCGAAGGTTTGATTAATTTTGTGGGTATGGAATTAGTTGTGAATATGGATGGGTACTTATAGTGACAGATTGTGGGATATATGTGTTTGTGACGGAAAATCTGATTCCGTACGATATAGATATTGGAATTTTAGGAGTACAATTAATGAGGTTAATGATAATCTCTAAGTTTGGGATCTCTTTCCATATTTTCGGTATTTTTAAATTATACAATATTAAATGATCGGTATTTTAAATATACCATATTTAATGAGTAATGTACAACTTTTTGTTTTGATTCTGTATGTTCACGCGAATAATTTACGATATTTTAGGGAAGAGTAGGGTTTCCGTAAAAATACCAAGATAATTATACAACTAGGGAGAATAAGGTTTCCGTACAAATACAAGATAATTAGACTACCCGGTATGGTGAGCCTCATCCCAAGGGGATGGGCCGTTACGTCAACCCCTTTATATATATATATATATATATATATATATATATATATATATATATATAAGGGGATGGGCCGTTACGTCAACCCCTTTATATATATATATATATATATATATATATATATATATATATATAGGATAAGGATCATTACAGAACACTAATTATTGTGAGAACAAAAAGAACAACTCTAAATCACTAAATTTTTGTATTTAAAGTTCATATTTTTTAAGGTTAATTTTTCTTACATTCATATGTGTATTATATGTATATAAAAAAATCATATATTTTTCTCAACACATAGCCTACATATATATAGGTAATTTAGCCTACACATAACCTACATGTGTGTAGGTTATTTAAAAACCGAAGATTTTTCATATTTTATTTTAAATTCTAGTGTGAGAAATAATAAATCTTACATTTATAACATTTTCATTTACTTTTTAGGTTTTTAGGATTGAAAAAATGAGTGATTCTTTTTGTTCTGCGTGTTCTCGCAATATTTAGTGTTCTGCGTAGAACCTTCCCCTATATATATGTATGTATAGGTGTGTGTGTGGGGGAGTGAGGGACGGCGAGAAAGGCTTCCAGCGGACGAAGATGACGGGCCTGGCCTGACGCCGGAGCAAGGAGGTGGGGTGACTGGGGCGGCGAGATGGGGACGGCCCCCATACCCACTAGTCTTATACAACTAAATTTTTTTTATACAACTGAAATTTGGTCATGGTACAAGCTTTGGTGCATAGGGTACAACTAGTTATAACTTAGTGGGTTTAACGTAAAGGAGATTAAAAAAATATATGATATGATGATTAAATAATATAAACAATTTTTATTAGAGTAAACTGCAATTTTATCCCCTGGGGTTTAGGCCAATTGGCACTCTTACCCTCCCCCCCCCCCCCTAACGAAATAATTGCAATTTTACCCCCCAACGTTTGGTGTTATGTTGCAAGTTTACCCCCTGCCGTCAGTCAACAGTTATTTGACTGTTATAGGCAGGAGTATTTTGGTAATCTTACCCTATATTTATTATTATTATTATTATTATTATTATTATTATTATTATTATTATTTATAAAATCAAATTATCATCATCATCTTCAAATAACCGGATCCATCATCATCTTCTAATTACCCAGATCCATCATCATCTTCTTCAAATAACCTAGATCCATCATTATCATCTTCAAATAACCCAGATCCACTTTTACGATTCTTCTTCTCTAGTCACTTGAAATCGATCTTTTGCAAAATTTGGAGAGCTGACCTGCTCGATTGCTTCCTGATCTTCAGGGGAAGCTTCAGCACCACGATCAAGAGGAGCAATGGCGTCAAGAAGCTCCTGTTTAATGGAGCTTGCAAAGAACACTTAAAACCAATAAAAAACCACCACAACCATTTCCATTGGCTTAATTCCATGGCCTTATCCACTCCCTCAACCACCGTAACCACTGTAACAACTCTCACCAAAAGTATTATTCCTTATTTTATTATGTCCAATAGGAAACCCTAAACGAGACCCCAAGCAATATTGCATGACCTCTAAAATTTTCAGAACAATTGGAACTAGGATCAGGGCCCCTAAAACTCAGGGGGGGGGGGGTTCCCTAATTGATAATTATCTTCACAGTTTGTTGTACAAAACGAATTTCGTCGAAATGTTGACTCACCTAGGCTAGGAATACACGAAGCTACCCTACCCTAAAAGAGGACCAGTCGCGCCACGCGCCAGGACCAGGTGGGTCTGGCGCGCCACGCGGGGGAGACCATTTTCCAGCATATAAATGAGGGGCTTGGCACTTGCATGGGGGAGTTGTTACGACATGAAAATTCATTTTCTACGTTTCTTTGTGCTCTGATCTTTCTAAAAACAATCAAATCCCGACACTCTGCTGCGACAACAGGGTAATAACTCGATCACTGCTACGATACAATGTCCGATCGATTGAAACCGATCCGATGGATGTTTAAGTGCTGCCCGAATCCGGGCTATACTTTGTCATTCGTCGTGAGGGTTTTGATTTCGTGAGCTTATCGTAAATGTTGTATTAAGTTACTGACCTAGTTTCGTATGCATTGTTATTTAAATTAGGTTATCAGGCTTATCAGTAGGCAAAACTCTGCCCAATTAAACTTGCAATGTGAGTCATTCTCTTTTTATCAACTGTTTTACTAAATCTCAAATTATTTTCAAAATTATAATTACAGGGATTAAGTCGTGGTTATCTTGAATCACTGGCAAGTGGGGTATTGTGCAAATTACTAATTTCTCACGGTTAGGTTAACAAACCTAACAGTGATAATCATCACCACTTGGGTGAAAGGACCCAATAGTGGTATGACCATCGTCACCAGGGTGTGACACGGCGCAAGATAAAAATAAGATAGTACCCATTGTAATCGCTCTTATGCTGTAATTTATAACTATGTGTCGTTTTATCAAAATCGAGTGACTCGCCAGTATTTCCCCGCTGATAAAATATTCTTAAACATGTTTCAGGTGACCTACTGTGAATCAAGGAAAAAGTGCTACGGAGCACTAACAAGCTTGAAGTGGTGGCTCAGTAAATTAAATAAACATGTTTTGTAGAACAAGGGATTTCCTCGTGAAATTCCCTTTACTGTAAATTATGGGATTTGTCCCAACTTGTGAAATAAAATAATGGGGCATTTTCAAGTTTTAAAAGATCCTGTTAAACTTCCGTTGTAAAATCATATAATAAATACCACGGGTTTTCTGTCCCGCGGCTCCTGAACCGGGTAAAACCGGGACGGGGGCCGTGACAACCACTCCTCCTCACCACCTCCCACAACTCTTCTACCCTCACTCCTCCCTCTCCGGTGTAAGTTTTCTGGCGAAACCCAGCACCGGTGGGCAGCAGTTGACACTAACACAATCACCCATCTTAAAATGGAGAGCCAATGTTTTTTTTTTCTCAGGCTTGTTGAACAAAACTAAGGATGAAAGCTCCATTAAACAGGAGCTTCTTGACGCCATTGCTCCAAATTGTTGTGTGTTTTTGGGGCATCTTCTGTATCTATTTCATATTTAGATTGTATGTTAGATTCCCCTATCCCCTTATATCATACATTTAGACCTCATGTGAGAAGGGTTCTTTTTGTTTTTGATCAAAGTTTTGGTCTTCATGTTGTTTGTAGTTTGTTCATGATGAAAATTGTGTGATTTTTGGTCAAAACATTGAGTAAAGACTCTGCAAGATTGGATCTTTATGATGTTTTGTCGTCTTTATGAGATGGAAATGCAGGACCATCATTCTGGTAAGTTTTTCTTTACTTTCAAAACAAATACTATTTCTCATATACATTTTGTAAGATTTGGAAACTTGACTCAAACCCTGTATGGTCAGAACCCACTCAAAATTAGTTGATACATTTTGTGGTTTGAAAACAGGGGTAACTCAAGTGAGAGGTAAGATCACAGGGCTTAAACCAGGTCCTCATGGCTTCCATATTCATGCTCTTGGTGATACCACCAGTGATAGATGGTGGCAGTGGTGGTTCATGGTGGTGGTGGAGGGCTTATGACAATGGGGGGTAATTGTGCGACATAACAGGAATGTTGGGGGTAAAATTGAAGGGTAATATAGTCATTTCAAGTTATAGTTAACAAATATGTTAACAACTTTGACGTCGGGGGTAAACTTGCGACATAACACCAAACGTTGGGGGTAAAATTGCAATTATTTCGTTAAGGGGGGTAACAGTGCCAATTGGCCTAAACCCCAGAGAGTAAAATTGCAGTTTACTCTTTTTATTATGAAATTTGAATTAAATAATAATTTATTTAATAACAATTTTTTACCTACGTACCACATAGTGTTTTGAAGAAAAAATTAAAGTTATATCACTTTTGTTTTTAACAATAATTTTTTAACCCTAATATCATTTAAGTACGAATTTGCATTTGTAAGAATTTAAACCCATAAATCTATATTTTATATTGTTAATAACTCAAATCTTCTTTTATATAATAATAAAATACATAATAGATGTCTTAAAATATACAAAACTAGTATTAAGCACCCCGCGTTACGGCGGGGGCGTGCACTAATGCCACACTACTGTCAGCAACCACCAACACTGAAGTTGCGGTGTTAATGCGAAGAAATTAAACCGAAACGTAAAATATAGAATAAAATAACTAAGTTGATCTAGAACTCGTGCGTTACGATGAACCCGCGTCAATTTTTTCTCGTTTGACAGTTCATCGTAATCTTTATATAATATATATCATTACCACTATAAAACCATAATGCATACATTACAACAACCATTGCATCAATATGTTGCAAATTATATTTATATAAGATTTTGGCTAAATTAATTAGATTAATATAAATAATAATAATTTACAAATAAAGCAACACAACTTTGAATGGATCAAACCGATTGAATATGGTAAGATAATGAAACCATTATTTGGATAGGGTACAACCACTTAAGCACAATTTACAACCATACATGCATACAAAACAAATTGAATTTGGTAAGGTAATGAAACCATTATTATTTGTTTAAGGTATAACGTCTTAAGCACAACTTACAACCTATATTTGATTAAGGTACAACCATTTAAGCACAACTTAAAACCAAATATGCACACAAATGTTTCAAATTAATAGTATATAAATACGGATTTACTGAAGGTGGAGATACTAGAACCCTTCAATTGGTTATCTACACCTTGGTAACCTTATACGTCAGGTATAGAGCTGTAACACCTCGTAAAAATCATGTCCGATGATGTGTTGACACGTGTACAAAACCCTAATAAAGTCAAACGTTGACTATGAAGGACTAATTTTGCGAAAAATAAAAAACTTTGATTATGGAAGGACTGTAAGTGTTATCATGCTTAAAATAAGTCTCTGAATAACCTCTTATGGTATTTATATTCACAAACGAGCCACTTGTTGATCGAGTGTAGCCGTTTGCGTAATTAATTAAAAGTTTGCGCGATGTAGGGTTAAAAGTGTCAACATGTTAATTCTTACCTCCGAGTGACCTTTTAACAAACCGAAAGCTTCATGACATTTGATTATACTCTCGGGAATGCCAAATATTGGCCGTCTACGGCTTTTGTGCCTTTAAGTGACGTTACGCGCAACTTTGCAAGTTTAAGGGGTTAAAAGCGTCAATATGTTTAATTATACCTTTGAATGACCTTTTTACGAACCCGAAGCATTGTGATATTTATAATACTCTCAAGAATGCCTAATATGGATTAGATAAGACTTCGATGATATTAAACGATGATATGCGCAAGTTTTCGCATTAGAGGGACTATTTGCGTCAAACTGCAAAAGTATATCGATTCGTATGGTATCGAACCTTCCAGGATATGATCATAAGTTAAAAATGCCCTAAATATCCTTTACATAGCTTAGAAATAGGCATAGAGGTGTTTGGTGCGCAAAAATAAACTTATTTGATCAATAGGGACTAAAAGCGTCAAAAAGTGCATAAGTTTGCATTTTCGCGCATATTTTACGTTCTGAATATATCCGGACATCCAAAAAATTTATGTAATCATTAAAATATTTTATTTTAGTGATTGGCATGATAAAATTCCATTCGTCGCGTAATTTAGATCGTTTTTCGCGTCCGTTCGTGTTTCGTCGTAAATAAATGAACAACGCAACCGTACGGCCAAACGAACCGACATCCGACATGTTTTATGTTCCCTATGTTTAGGAATCATTGTAGAGCCTTGAAAATGGCTTAACGGGCCTTAACCGTGTCAAAAAGGGCCTTACAAGCTTACAGGGGCTAAAACTGTAACTTCTGAAAGTTTTTGCTGATCTGGTCTGTTATGGCGGGCCGCGTAAGACTCTTCCTGAGTCTACGCGGGGCGCGTAAGACTCTTCCTGAGTCTACGCGGGGCGCGTAAGCCCATCAGATCAGCAAAACAGCTGATTTCGATCAGCAGCTGGGTTTTCTTGTTTTGCAAATGGTTTTTAAACAATCTAGGGGTTGTTTTGAGGGAACCCATGGTATTATAAAACTATGGGCACACTTGTAACGCCAAGATCAAAGCTCGTTTATCGATGAACGATCCTAACGGCGGCCTGAAAACTATATATACCCCATGATTTCAATTGCAATTCACACTTGATCTGATCATATTCTCTAAGTTGGAGTTATACACTTCATACCTGAGAATTTTTAGATCAAACCTTCATAGCTTGGACCTCTTGTAAGTTTTCTTTCGTGCTTTTATGCGTTTTTAGCACAAAAGTCAAACAGTGTTTGACTTTCTGCTTTGACCAGTCAATGGTCAACACGAAGTCCGTTTGAACTTTGTAACGTGAGCGTAATCACGATGGTTATAGTCTCTTGTGACTATACCTCCTAATTACCACGTTTGCTTAGTTAGTTGTCGGGTCAAGGTAATTAAAATAAAAGTCTAACGAGTCGTTTTTAAAATGAAATTCATAACTAATAATGTAAAGGCAATAAAATCAGTTTTGTCACTTTAATGACTTAGTAAATATTAATTGAACATGTCTAGGCATGTTCAACCCGACAATTCTGAGTTTAGGCTCGGTTCGGAACCGAAAGTCGCAAAAGTAGACTTTTGCTTTGACTTTCAGTTCTGACCCGATTTAGCTTAGTTTAGGTATGCCTTAGGATTCCTTTAGGACCGTATTATATGTTAGTATAACCCTCCAAGGTTATACAACATGGTTCCACAGAAATCCTAGTTGATTGCATGTTTCCGTTAAATGCTTAAGAGTTGACCATTATGCCCTTATGATATTAAAACGAGATTTTTGAAAATGTGAGAGGACAAAAACCTTTACTACTGATATTTAAATATGTCCTAGAAATTTGACATCAGTTTGTGGTCTAAAATAGAAGTTATACGCGATATCGTAAAATGAAAGCTTTTTATTAATTAAACGGCATTTTTGGCATAAAACCTACTTTAACCCAAATTTTGACACCAAACTTTCTACCCACTGATGTAATATAATATTTAGGGATTTTTGGAAATTTTTATTAAATTTTAAACTGATCATAACATAGAGTTCTTGCATAGACTCGGTAATTGACGATAATGCCCTTTTCGCTAATAAAATGAGTTTTACACATCCTTTACACATCAAACCTTTTTCTACTGATTTTATATATTAAATAAGTTATTTTAAACAGTAAAGGCTGATCAAAATCTCAGATTTCCTTAATCAACCCGAATATCGTCAAATACCGACTTTTATGCGATTTAGGCGCATAGTATGGTTTAAACCATATTTAGCACCTAAGACTTGTTACCTACTGATGTTATGAATAAATTTTATACTTAAACAGTAAGTAGAAGTTTTAAACTCAGAATTCCAAATTTGACCCTTAAAACATATGTTAAATGACCAAAATGCCCTCTCGGTGCATAGTTTGGTCATAAAAAATAAATTTCACATATATATGATATCTTACTGATATAACTTGCAAAAATAAATATTTTTACTGATCATTTTAGGCCAGAGCCTCAGATTGTTATTTAACCTCTTTTATAAATTCGTACGGGGCTTAAATTGATTTTAAATTCGTTTTGGGCATAATGGAAAGTATCCTACTGATATCACAACATATTTAAGGCATATCAACTTGTGAAACCTGTTCATGACTCTTTTGTTTACCCGTTATGCATTTTTCGCGTTCTGTACAGTTTATGTAACTAGTTTGCATAAATTAACCGAAACGGGTCAAACCTTATCATTTTTACTTCAAAATCAAGAATGTGTTTAGTTTGCCCATATTATACAAGTCTTCATACTTGTCGGGTCTAAATCACATTCTAATCTGATCTTCGCTTAATCTTGCGTTTCGAACCGTAAACCTTTCCTGAAAACTAACCGGTCTAAGTTACAACTTAAATAAGACCCGTTAGGAATCTAATAGGTTAATAAAACCTTCGTTCCAGATTGAGAGCCCCAGTAGAGGTACTTGTGCTTGCTGATTTGAATATACGCCTGACAATAAAATTACATTTTAGCTTAGGTAAATACTTTTAACTTATTTTCCCTATACGGGTTTGGGATACGGTATTATAATAATACCGCTTGGTCGGGTATTGAATGTTTAATCGATTAGTGGTTAAATTATTGAGGTAACCCGTTTTAATCTGTCTTGTTTGAAACAAAGCCTTTGGGGGTTAATGACCTTGTCCCGGATATCCTTGGCATCATTTATTAGGAAATGGCCACGTCTTAAGCAAAGGGTGTAGGCATACACCTGACAGTTGCATAGGAAAAACGGTATCTCACTCTCTTGTGGGCCTATACTTGTGGTGTGTCTGTTAATCTTGACTCGGTTTCTATATTGGGCCCTGAATGTATAACAAACATATAAATCTGTATACAAGATTATTTTTATATAATTGTCCCAAGTTATAAAAGGATATTTGTGCCTTGTGCATATAAATCAATTTTCATAAATGTTGTCAAAAGAGTCAGTTAATTGTATTTGCCAGTGTAAACTGACGTATTTTCCAAAAAGATTAAGTGACAGGTACTGTACGTAATTGGCTGGGAGCTCAGGGCGTTAATAAGGAATCTTGCAAGTTCTAAACGTCTAAAGTCTGTTGAACAGCGTTTATTTTTCTGTTTTAAAGATCCGCCTGTGGATCCATATACAACCGATGTGTAATACTTTATTATGCTTTCCAATCGGTTTGTATTATTATTACTTTAGACTTCCGCTGTGCATCGAACTGTGATTATTTGACTATGATGATATCAACTACGTCACGATACTCTCCACCGGGCCCACCGGTAATACGTGGAATATCGGGGTGTGACAGGTTGGTATCAGAGCCAACATTGAGTGAATTAAACACTAGCCTTTTGTGTTTAATCTCAATGACACAGTAGCACATTCCTTGACTTCCGAGTCTAGACATGAACTAGGAATGATCTCATCCCTGTTATATGTATACATTGTTTTCGATATTTGTGTACTTCAGGAACATGTCACCAAGCAAAGCTGCCATTGGTGGAGGCTCTCCAAATCCGAAATTTAAGAATGTAAAGCTTCGTACTACAGCTCGAATTAGCATACGACCAGTATGGAGAAAGGACCTTTTGAACCCATTAACCATATTTCAAATTCTATACCCAAGACTTTTGAAACTTCAAATGAGAAGCCAACATCGGAGGAGTTCATACCAGTTGTCCCTGAAGCTCCCGCTCCAAAGATAATACCTATGGACCCAAAGGACTCATGTTTCTTACCTCCATGTCTTGGAATCCCAAACTTGGATTATACCTGTCCTGACCTTATTCATGATTCGTATTATTCATTAACCATAGAATCCATGGATTCCACTATTGCTAGAATTCATAAAAATAGAAGATTTCGACCACACACCAAAACCTTCAGTATTCGTACCTCACACAGAGAACCAAAGAGAAAATTTCCAGAAATAAAGTGAAGAAGAAACTCTTTTTGTTTTATTTCATTTCTTTATTAGTCCTTATAAGGACATATTTATCTTTTAGTTCCTATGTGGACAAATTTCTTGTTTAAAAGTCTCGTTTAGCGCATCTATGTACTTTTTCCATTTAATGGAATGTTATAATTTAAAGTTTCATTTGTCCTTATATGTATGAACATAACATATAAAATAGATCAAAATATCATTCCTTTTGTAATTGATCTGCCTTTGAATATTGAAAAAAAATCTTGAAGGTATAACCTAGCCTATATGTCATTTAGACATGGTGTAGGATTGTTTTGACAACCAAATGAGTCAATCAGAGACAATACACAACTGTTTGAAAGGAGGAAACATACAAACAGCCTAGAATCAGTGATAGAAGGTGTAGAAAACAGAGTATGATACTTAAAACAAGTTTCTCATTAATATTTGACTTGAAAATCGGGCAGCACTTCGTTACATCACAGCTAATTCCGTGCCAAATGAGAAACTGTAACTGCCTATTTATAGGCTTGTGATTTCGCTTGAAATGACCACATGTCATTTCAAGCGGAATTAACAAAACTAATTTCGTTTGAAATGACCATGTGTCATTTCAAGCGGAATTACATCAAAATAACATAAATTTACATTTAGACCCCTATACAAGCTACAGACATGACCTAGACTTAAGACGTAGGCTATAGACATTATGCACCAACAAACTCTCCTTTGGATATTGCCGGAGTCTTCAGTCTGGTCTTCAGCTCTTCACAGCGACTTGAACTTTTCTTCTCTTGCCTTAGGCTTTCTCCTCAATGCACTTTTCAGCCTTTCATTCTCTTTAACAGCTTTCTGTCTTTCTTTAGCTTGTTCTTTCATGAATTTTCCACGAAGCATTCGATCTCTCTCTTCACGTTTCTTCTTTTCTCTCTCAGCTTTTAGAGCGTCTTCTTTTTCAATATCTCTCCATTGAGTTGACCATTTACTCTCAGCATTGATACCTTTCTGAATGAAAATAGATACAACCTTTTGAAACTGCATAGCCTGCTCTCTATCTTCAGCTCTAAATCCAATCTTGTTAACAAACAAGCACTCTATATCTTTTGCTGAGCAGTTAACCAGCCACAGAGGATCAAACACAGAGATATATCTGACTTCATTTTCAACTATGTAAGTAATCACAGCTTCAGTCGTCAAACGGATATACACCCAATACACAAAACTCTTATGGAAATCCTGCTCCATCTTAGGTAATGGTATGTTTTTGATCACTCTTGGCTTTTTGATTTGCAATATAGTCTCTTCAACACCAGTAACTGGATCCACCCTTCTTACTTTCTTTGGCTGGTGTGGCTTCCAGTGCTGAAAATCTCTAAAAGCTTCAAACTTTATCAACCCCCACATAGGTATGTCATTCTTTCTAACTGGATAATCCAAAGTTCTGACTTTGGCAAGCTCTTCCACATCCCACCAAGGCAATGCCATGATATCATGAAGAAATGCAAAATACTGAACACCATATTCTCTACGAATAGCATAAGCATTGACCTGTGGTAGAAAGCCCCAACTGATTATATCCCCTAGCAAAACATCTCTATCTCTTTTGTAGAACTTCAGTGGACGTTTGAATTTTCTTTCATTACTCTTTCTAAACCATTTCTTTCTTTCTTCTTTCTGTACATCTTTCACTGTACCATCAAAGTTCGTATCTTTCAAAACCTCTTCTACTTTCCTTCTCAATTCATCGATGTTCTCTTGACTGAAAAATTCGACAAGTGTTGGAAAATCAGAAGTATCCACATCCACATTCTCTTCATCACTGCAATCTTCAACCTCAACCCTATCATAAAGATCAGCATCCTCCACCTACTTGTACTGATACTCGGGCTACTGATTGATATCGAACTGATTTAATTCATCTTCAAAATCAAACTTGAAGTTCGGATCATCAATACACGTCATTTCAATAATATCATTCATGGTGTAAGTATGCCTGATCTCTCCTTCTTCTACATCAGGCTCTAGACGCATAATTAACTTCTCAACTTCATCAACACTTTGATCAACATTCTCCCCCTCACCGTCAGCATTATCTGGCTCTTCATTTGCATCGTCATGCAAATAATCATCGACATTTCTTTCATTCGAAGCTTCATTAACTTTAATACCAGAAGTACCCTGATCGTCATCATCATTATCATCATCACTGTGACTGCTAGCAGAGAAAACATCGTCTGCATCATCTTTTTCACTTTCATCATCTTCCTCATCTTCATCATCTTCTTCAACTTCATTTATAACATCATCCATTTCAACATCTGCTTCAAAAATAGCAGAAACAACAGATATAGGACGAGGATTTGGAATAGGTGATTCTTGAGCAGTAGATAGAACAATAGCCTTCTCAGAAACATCTTCAATACCCTTACCCTTATCTTTCATCTGAGCATCAATTTTAGCTTGATGTTGAGCTCTAACCTCTTCAATCTTTATTTCATCGAATTTCTGTTCAACAGTCTTTCCAAGCATACTCTCTAACACTTTGTTTATCATGTACAACTCGTGTTCTTTCATGGCTTTAGCAGCTTCCAATTCTTTATTCTTTAATTCAAAGTACTTGTTTTGTTCGTCTCTGCATGCTTTTTCTTCTTCTAACTCTGCAACTTTAACTTTCAGAATATCAATCTCAGCTTGATCAGATTCAACTTTCTTTAACAATGCAGAATTTTCAGCTTCCACAGCCTTAATACGCTTTTCCAATTTCTTCTCACGATCCAACAACTTCTTGTTTTCAGCTAACACTTCATCAACTTTCTTTTCCACACTTTTAACTTGCATATTAGTTGCAAAATTGAAATCACCAATGTCTTCAAGAGTAATACCTTCCAGAACATTTGGAAAAGTTTTGTAACCAGAAGAACCAGGTGTAGTTTGGACAGGTGGTTGTGTGGATGGTGGTGTTTGAAATATTTGCTGAGATGTAACAACAAGTTGTTGTTCATGTGGAGGTGTAGCAATATGAATATGTGGTGGTGAAAGATGTGGTGGTGGTGATAATGGTTGTGGTGGTGATGCTGGTTGTGGTGTAGGTTGTTTTAGTGGTGATTGATGTGGTGTAGGTTCAGGTGGTGATGATGATGGTTGACTGGGTTCTTGTATAGGTTTCTTGTTCAACAAGATCTTCAATGTCGTGGCCTTCTTTGGAGTAACCACACGTTTCCTTGCAGTTGCTTTCTTTTTACCTCTAGAAGTAGGTGGCATTTGAACATCTTCTTATGAAGGACTCATCATCATCTTTCTCCTTTCTTCTTTTTCTTTAAAGTTGTTTTTCCTTCTCGATTTCTGCTTGAACTCTTTTAGCACGTTCAATTTCATCAATTTCTTCATCAGACGAACTTGATGAGCTTGTTGTACTTTTGTCTACATCGTCACCTTCTTCATCACCAGCTACTTTCTCTGGTTCAGCATTATAATCAGTAAGAGATTTCAACAACTTTGCAGATTCAGGAGACAAACGAACATTTCCTTCAACATTAACTTCAGCTTCAGCTTCCTCCTCTGATTCATCAACAAGCATAGTCTCAACAACATTCTTTTGACATTTCTTAGGTTGTGATGAAGAAACCTCCTCCACTTGAACTTTCGAAGTTGCTTTCCTATTCCTCTTCTTTTTCTCTACTTTCAAGAACCACTCGTTTCGAGTTTCTTTGAAGCTTTCAAGTGTTTTTAATTCATCTGCATAAACCTTCTCTTTCATTTCTTCCTCATTTCTCCAGTTCTGATGATTGATTGGATCTGGATCTTGATAATTCTTATCTTTGATTAAACCAAAGAATTCAGCTTTTGTTGATGGTTCTGGATGGTTAGGATGATATCTGGCCAATTGTTTCACAGACTCATTATCCATGTGAGATAATACCAACAGATCATTGTTTTCATCTTTTTCAAGATCAGGATAAGCATGATCTATCAACATTTGAACAAATCGTGGATACACCCAAGTCTTATTCTTTGAAGTAATGTTCTCAACCATGTAATGAAACACAATCTTTGAAAAATTATACTTCTTGTTTAACACGAGAGCTGTTACCATATTCATTTGATAATCCCTCATTGCATCATAACCTCCCTTCCTATGACTTAGAGCTTGCAACACTGAGTGAATAAGAAACTTGTATGGCTTTGAAAACTTTGATTTCAAGTAATTAGCACTGTTCAGTGCACCAATATAACCCATCCGTAGCATACATCCTTTGACCATCCTCTCTGGGAATTTTGTCGAAGAGTTTACCTCATCAGGAAAATCCAACACTTCACGGATAAGTGCCTCCGAGATAATAATTGGTTTGTTTTCACCATTTAGCTCAACAAACGAATTGATCACTTTGCTCTCTTCATCATATGTTGCCTTCTCCCAACAACGTTTGATATGAGATTTGAAAACCAGATGTTGATTCGTCAAAGCTTTCTGAATCGGCAACCTTCTCATAAACTCAAGAATACTCTTGAATTCGGACAGCTTTGGAATCTTCTCCTCGTCGAAATCACAACAAGTGTTGTGTAGTGCATCAAATAACACATTTGAAGGCTGAAAAAACAACATCAAACATTCAAATCAATCACTTTGAAAATTTTCAAAAAAAAAAAAAAAAACCAAACAATACTCAAATAAAATAACATTCATACGGAATCACACACACAAACGGAATCACATTTCATGCGGAATAACAGTTCAAACGGAATAACATCTCATGTGAAATAACAATTTGGAACGAAATTACCATTTGAAACGGAATAGTCATTTGAAGTGGAATTACTTGTTTCAAACGAAATCATGAACAGATTTTTCAGAAACTTTTCTAATGATGAATTTGATTAACTGGGTTTATTCCTTATCAGATTCCGAGCACACAGGTGTGTTTTAATCACATTTTAGACAAACAACAAACCCTAGATCTAAGTCTGAACTTTCAGATCTACCGTGTTCAAACGGAATCAAGTTATACAGATCAAATTAAAACCCTAATCAAGATATATATCATAATCCGAGTTCAAAGGTATGATTATCGTTCATTAAACGTCACAAAACAACCCTAGATATATGTTATAAGTCCAGTTCATCGCCGACCAAACGAAATCAGTCAGATCTGGGTCAAATTAACAATATCTCTCACCTTTCCCATGATAATAGTTGAGTATGCCAACTAAAATCAGGATTTCAAACAACAAACAGGCAGAGTAACGGCTGTAAATCGATGATTTCGTAATTTCGCGTGAACTCGCTCTGACAGTGCTTTGAAACGAAATAACAGAAGTATAAGTTCAAGCGGAATCCCCTCACTATTTATAGACCAGCTAATTTCGTGTGAAATTGGCACTGAGGTCTTTTCAAACGAAATCTCCGGTTCAAGCGGAATTACCTTTTCAAGCAGAATTACCTTTTCAAACGGAATTACGTTTTCAAGCGGAATTACGTTTTCAAGCGAAATCACATCAAAATTTTCAAATTTTTTACTTTTTTTTTTTTTGAGATATTACCGACACACCTAGTTAACCAAGTCCAAGTTAATGACCTTGGTCAATTGTTCAGCCTACCAAGTCCAAGTTAATGACCTTGGTTGACCAATTTATGAAGTTTGCTGACTTTCTGAAACAATTTAAGTTCAAATTAATGAACTTTAAAACTTTCAAGCAATTACCAATAACTTTCTCAATCTTTTGCTTACCCAATTCTCATGATCCAGACTTGTTCAGCACATAAAACTTTGATCATCTGATCCCGAACGTCCGTTGTCGAAAATAAGATGAAATGCAAATCTCTTTGGATTTTATAAAATGCTAAAACAAACAGACAATCTTTTTGGATTTTTTATAAGCAACAGACTGTACAAACAATATTTTTGGTGAGCGTGTTAGGGGATCATATCAGCTGCTGACAAGCTACAAGCACCGTTAAGCTTTGATTACATATTCAGCATTAAACAATTCGCTTTGATTGTCGATATACTGATCCTCTTAAATTATCACACAAAGTTCAATCTGTTCAGGATATAAGTTTAGTGTTTTAAAGACTTAAACTTATATGCGTGTCCCACCTCAGAATATACTCCCGTATCCAGATCCCAATATTCAATCTTACAGGTGAGTATACCTAGATGATATCTATAAGGGTTTAAATGCGAGGGCCGTGAGAGTTCAGGCTATTGCTTCCGCATAATTAGAGAGATGACGGCTTCGACTTTTGGTGGGTCCCCTTTGGGGATCTTCTTTTACAACAGCACATGATTAGCATTTTTCAATGTTTCATCATTTTTTATGCTGAGGGGAGGCTTATATTTCAAGCAGCGTAAAGTATTCTCCGGGGACTAGGCCATTGCTTCCGCAAAATCAGAAGTCCCGGGATAATACCCCAGATATCACTAAGTATAAAGACCTAGTATGTCAGAAAGAGGGACCTTTCAAACAAGATTTCGGGGGTTACCCATATATCCGAGAGATGTTCCCCACATAAAAGCAAGTAATGATTTTATGGTTATAATCCGAACAAACCTACTAAATGTATAAAAAAACTATCAACACATCATCAGCGAGACTGCTTAACACATTTTAAACATTACATTTCTTTAACGTACTGCGTCTGTCTAGCTGATGTACTATCATTTCCCTTTTTTACACAAACTCATTTTCAGTTTTTTCAATGTTTTTGAATTTTGAAATTTTATCATGTTTTTGGATTTTCTGCAAACTTTCTCCCCCTAAAAACA
Organism: Helianthus tuberosus; assembly: GCA_030545235.1. NCBI lineage: Eukaryota > Viridiplantae > Streptophyta > Magnoliopsida > Asterales > Asteraceae > Helianthus > Helianthus tuberosus. Next base: position 2,929,577 of record CM060450.1, on the reverse strand, counting down.
AAGACATATTTTTGTGTTTTTGTTTTTATTAAAAGCAGAAAAAAAAAACTGTACAAAAACTTGACAACACAACGTGGATCACATCAGATCGCCGTCCTCCTCGGCTTCACATTCAATTACCCTCCCAGAAAACAAATTTTTCATCCCATTTAATTTCAAAAGATAGTTAAATCTCTTTTTATCAAACAGTTTGGTGTAAAAATCAGCTTTCTGTTCATCGGTGTGTATATGTTCAATGCGAATCAATTTCTTCTCGTGACAATCACGGATGAAATGATGCCGAATTTCAATATGCTTTGTTTTAGAATGGTGAACCAGGTTTTTCGTTATGTTAATCGCTGCTTCATTGTCCACAAATATAGGCGTGTCCAAGAATTGCAAACCAAAGTCTCGCATCTGCTGTTGGATCCAAAGGATCTGAGAACAACAGCTCGAGGCCAAAACGTATTCAGCCTCGCACGTAGAGAGCGCTACCGAGGTTTGTTTCTTACACTGCCAGGTGACAAGTCGAGTTCGAAAGAACTGACACCCAGCAGTGGTGGACTTAGCATTTTGCTTGCAGCTACCAAAATCCGAATCAGCAAAACCTGTGAGAGAGAAATCGCCAGACTTAGGATACCACAAGCCGGTGCTTGGGCATCCTTTCAAATACCGTAAAATGCGTTTCACGATCGTCAAGTGTGACTGGCGTGGGCTGGACTGATAACGGGCGCATAAACACGTCGGATACATGATGTCTGGGCGAGAAGCAGTAAGATACATCAAAGATCCAATTATCAACCGGTAATATGTCTCGTCCACTTTTTCTCCACTCTCGTCTGGGCAAATCCCATGATTCTGAGCTAAGGGGGTTGATGTTGGGGTAGATTCAGACATGTTGAACTTTTCCAGAACATCGTTCACGTATTTAGTTTGATGAATGAAGATTCCTTCGGGCATTTGTTCCACCTGCAACCCTAAGAAGAACTTCATCTCCCCCATTGAGCTCATCTCAAATTTTGTTTTCATCACTTTCTCAAAATCTTTACACAAATCGTCATTTGTCGAACCAAAGATGATGTCATCAACGTAGATCTGTACGATTAATAGATGTCCTGCAACCTCTTTTGTAAACAGAGTGCTATCAACCGTCCCTCTGATGAACCCGTTGGCCAGCAGATGTTGGGAAAGCGTCTCATACCAGGCTCTCGGGGCCTGGTGAAGTCCGTAAAGTGCTTTATCCAGAAGATAGACTTTGTTTTTGTGTAGTGGATCAGTGAAACCCGGCGGTTGTCCAACATACACTTCTTCTTTGATTTTGCCGTATAGGAATGCAGATTTCACATCTAGCTGGTAGACTTTGAATCCTTTCCATGACGCGAATGCCAGGAAGATCCTAATCGCCTCAAGTCTAGCAACAAGCGCATACACCTCTGTAAAGTCAATGCCTTCTTGCTGACTGAATCCCTGTACTACCAAACGCGCTTTGTTTCGAACAATGACTCTTCTATAATCCCTCTTGCATTTGAATACCCACTTTGTTTTGATCAATTTTTGATTTTCAGGAAGGTCTACTAATCTCCAGACTCCCAGCTTCTCAAACTGCTGCAACTCTTCTTGCATAGCGTTCACCCAGCTTTCTTCAGTTAAAGCTTCTTTATACGTCTTGGGTTCAACCTGCGAGATGAAACACTTAAGTGAAAATTCTTCCTGTAAAGGAGCAACAGATGTATAAAAACATGTAAGAGCTCTGTTGATCTGATCCCGCATTTTTACTCCACTCTGAAGATCACCAATAATCTGCTCTGAAGGATGATAAGATAGAGTTCTTGGCATAGCAGTGTCAGGAAAGCTCACTTCCGATTGTAAGTTCGTAATATCTTGATCACCGGTGTGATCCTCAGCTTCTGTCGTTGCAACATTTGGTTCCTCGTCAAAAGTCGGTCCGTCTTCCGATTTTGAGTCATCAGAATTATCAAACGTTGGAGCTGGTTCCTCTGGGGTTCGTGTGTCGTTCCACTTGGACCGGCCTCATGATCGTTTGTACCACTTGTAGGGTCGCTTGTACCCACATCGGGTTGAGAAACTACCAACGGTCTTGGCACCTGATCTTGTGACATAGATTGTTGATGTTGGTATAGTAACACGAGTTCCTCGACACTTGGCTCAGTCGGCAGTTGGAAAGACTCTCAGAGTTTATCATAATCGAACATAAATCTTTGTCCGGGAAGTTGTGGTGGAGCAGTATGCTTCTGACAATCAACATGCTGAACTTGAATTATCTTCCCCAGGCATGGTACGAACACCCTCTTCAGCAGACTCGCATAACGTACAAAGAAACCATCATTACTTTTAGAACCAAACTTACCATCTGGATCAATAAAAGTACAAGGCGATCCAAACGGTTCTAAAAACTTCAAATTTGGTTTGTAACGATGAAGAAGTTCAAAACAGGTTTTCTTGTATTTCTTCACTGTGAGAACGCGATTCAATGTATAGCACACTGCTGCAACTGCTTCACTCCAGAAAAATATTGGCAACTTGGAATCGGCGAGCATTGTTCGAGCTGTTTCAATCAAGGTGCGATTCTTTCTTTCAGCTACACCATTTTGCTGTGGAGTGTATGGTTCACTAAATTCATGAAGAATCCCTTTTTCATTACAAAACTCGAGCATGCGATTGTTTCTGAACTCCGTTCCGTTGTCACTTCTTATTCTTCTGATCGGCAATTTGTACAGCGTTTCCATCTTTCTGAATAGAACCATCAACGAATCAAACATTTGGTCTTTGCTTTCAATACACATCACCCATGAGAATCTGGTAAAGTCTTCGGTGACCACCAGACAGTACAAATCTCCACTCACGCTCTTCACATTAACTGGTCCACAAAGGTCCATGTGGAGCCTCTCGAGCGGTACTCTGATTGAATTCAGCAACTTCTGTGGGTGTGTTTTCTTGGTCTGCTTTCCCTTCTTGCACTCTACACAATCATCATTTAAATGAAAGTTTTTCAGATTTACACCTTCTACGAGATCATTGTGCACAAGAAAATTCATTTTTCTCACATGAATGTGACCCATCTTTCGATGCCACATTCTCGACTCTTTTTCAGTCGCTTTCATTTTTGTCACAAAACATTGTTTCTGATAATCTGTTGTTGTTGCGACACTCATATCGAGCACATACAAATCATTTTCTCAGGGAGCTCGCATCAACACCATATCCTCAGGAATTTTAAAACCAGGTTTTATGATTAAACATTCATTTTTAGTGAAGTATACTGTAAATGACTTGTCACAGATCTGTGAGATGCTCAATAGATTGTTTTCAAGTTCGATGATATAGTTCACTTTTTCAAACGACACAACTCCATTTGTTAGAGTTCCTTCACCAACTATCCTGCCACCCTGATTCCCTGCAAATCCAACATAACCACCGTTGATTGATTTAACATCGTAAAGTAAAGCCAGCATTCCAGTCATATGCCTTGAAGCTCCGCTGTCCATGATCCACTTTGAGATTATCGACCTCGGCAGCCCCTGCATACATCACAGAAAATCATTCAAACAAAGAAGCCCATGATTTCTTTACCTTTGGAACACTTCCAAACACAATATCACATGACTCATCAACTTTTGGAATGTTAAAAATGACGTTTGGAATAGCAGTTTTGGCTTTTGGTTTTACATCACCCTCTTTAATTGGAGGAAATTCCTCAAGCAACTTGTCTAGTTCAAATTCAAGTTTCTTAACATCATTTGCACACACTTGTGATTCAGATTTTAGCTCATTTTCCATCTTCTTCACTTCAACTGACTGTTTTGGTTTTGCTACCCATGATTGGTTTTCAAAAATTTTTGTCTTTGGATAAATCTTTGAAGTCTTTTGGGTTTTCGAAGATTCACCAATTTCAAATGTTGATTTCGGCTTATCTTCGGATTTCAAAGATTCACCTCTTTTCAAGATACGAACAGGGGAAAACATTGGCTTTTTACCCTTAACATCAGTTGGAGTTTTAGGTTTAGGTTTTTGAAAAACTGGTTTCTCAATCTTTTTCACACACTGCTTGGCCATATGACCAATTTCATCGCAGCGGTAACAAATTATTTTGTCATACTCGACAAAAGTTGATCTGTAGGTCTCCTGTTTCAACTTCTGAGCTGCATTAAAATCGTCAATGGATTTTTGACTGAAAATATAATCCTTTTCAGTATCAACACTAGGACCAGCAACAAAGACATCACTTATCTTATCTTTTGGCTTGACATTCTTAGCCATCTTCTTTTCAAAATCAATACCTTTGTTTTTAAAGTTGTTTCTGTTAGACCCATTTTTACCCACCCAATCCTTTTTCCCAGGGTTGTTCAATTGTTGTTTCACAAAAGACTTTTTAGATTTTGAAAGAAACTCGTTATTGTTAATCTCAGAAATGTCAATCTCCATAAGCTTAAACACTTTTTCAACATTTTGCATGTTCGCGTTCTGGATGAGATACTCAAAATCAGAATAAAGTTTGTCAGTTCCAGTCATTGTGTAGACCAAAATGATCGAATCATCATTCGCACCTTTGTCTGATTTTCGTATGAACTTGTCCAAGAAGTTACCATCTTCTTCAGAACCAGAAATGGTGTTTTCAAAATGAGTTTTCACAGTGTCAAACTCCGAGTTATCACTTTCCATCTAACACTTGGTCAACAACGGTTTTGATAACCTGTGACTCATTATCAGTGTCGGATGGAGAAAAAGTAACATCGATGCTCTCAGGCAACTCATTCTCAATGGTTCTCAATTTGAGATTCAATGCAGATTCCACCCCATCTGGATACTTTTGAGTGTAATGATTCCACATTGGGGGTGGAACACTTTTGAAGACAGGTTTCGCATCAGGTTGTTTCGGAACAATTTAATCAATAACATATAATGAAGCATCATAACTCATTAGTTTCTTATCAACCCTTTCAGTTTCAATTCTCATTAACTCAAGTTCTTTTTTCAAAGAAACAATTGTGTCTAAAACAATTGTGTCTAAAACAATTGTGTTTCAACCCTCTCTTAGTTTGCCCATCAATGCTTTGTCAGCAATCTCTTTTAAAGTCTCTTCATTCACTTCTTTTGAAACATCTATTATCTCTTCAACTGGCTCTGGTTCAACATCATATCTTGGACATAATCATGTGGTTGGCTCATTGAAAAAACCTGTAAAAATTTAAACATATTAGGAGGCATTATTGATTTTAAAGAACTAGCAATAATCTCCTGTTCAGACTGGTAGTAATAGACTTCTGCAGCTACTTCCTCCAGTTCTGCCAAACTTTCTCCAGACATGACTTCATTGACTTGTTCTGTCTCAACAACGCATTCCGGTTGTTCCACAATCTGTGCCATCATAGCCCTACCCTCACTACCAGGGATGTACTTATCCCAACTAAAACCTTCAGCAACCTTCTCATCATCTTGATTGACTAAAAGAGCTTTCTCAGGCTTGTTTTCGATATGAGGCCTTTGGGTGAATGGTTGTTGATTTGTCTTATGGTAGATAGCTTGTTTGTAATAATCGTTTGTGAACGGGTTTTGATGGTTGTTGACTTCTCGATTAGGACATTCACGTTTGAAGTGTCCCTTCTCTTTACATTTGAAACATGTGACTTTCAATTTATCAAACCCAAGCTTTTGATCAGGTCCTGAAAGACTGTTCCGACCAGTAATTTCCATAAAACGTTGAGCTCTTCTCACCAAGCTTGCCATTCCCCATTTGATGTCGATCAACTCCAGCTCCTCTGGATCGATCTGATCATAGTCTTCCTTTGTCATATCGGGGTTCCCAATTCTACCTGCAACCAAGCTTTCATACGATTCAAGAACCGAAGCAAGAAGTACTATGTGCTGCTTCGCTGATGATTCAGTAAAGTCTTGAGCATTCTTTATGTTCACTGCTATGTTGAACAGAATTCCTGGACCTTGACTTTGACTGTTTGATCCTGACGAACTTTGAGTGTAACATTGATCAGGTGAATTTTGAACCTTTGGATTTGGTTCAAAACTTGCAAATGGTGAGTTATTGTTGCTTGATGTGACAGATGATACTCTGGATGTTGAATCTGCACTAAAAATTGTCTACACTTTTGGACTTAGATTTGATGTTGCTGGAGTACTTCCTTTGAAATACAATGAGACATCTTGTTGAACACTTGAAGACTTCATCTTTCTAATCTTTGTCAACTCAAGCTCGTGTGACTCAATCTTTTCAATAAATGTGCTAAGGTTGAATCCCACATACTCCAAATTATTCTTCAACACCAACAGATAAGTTCCCCATTCATCATATGGCAATGCATCCGCCAATTTATCAACCCATTCCTCATCCGTTTTGGTTATGCCCAACCTCTTCATCTCAACAACTAGATGGCAATATCGTTTAATCAACTTCTTTGTTGTCTCACCCTTTATACCCGTAAAGATATCAAACTCTTTCATCATCAAAGCAGTCTTGCTTTTTATCATAAACACGCTTCCAAGAAACTTTACTTTCAAAGAATTCCAAACAGACTGTGAATCACCCTGATGTTGTAGCAGAATTAAGATATCCTCTTTGATGGCTTGTTGTAGAATGCTCATCATTTTCTTTTCTGCTTAGAAATCATCTTGTTCTTGTGGAGTCAAACTTCCGACAGATTTCTCTAAACCCGAACCATTCTTTGGTGGAACATATTTAAACTCGATTTTCATCCAGCATTCAAAATGGTTAGCTTGCACCCAAGTCTTAAACCTTTCCGACCACCCAGCATACTCATCAATGTTCATCAACTTCGGCGGTTTCTGCATAGTACCGAGTTCATTTTCCATGTTCACATTTTGCACGATACTGGCTGGTGTTTGTGCTGCCGTCATTCCCCCACCGGCAAACAAGTTGTAAAACTCTTGGTTATCCATTTTACAAACACAGTTTACGGGAAAAATTTTAAGTTTTTGAAAACAATTACTTTCACGTGAAAACACTTTCTACACGAAATGAACCTCAAACGAAATACCATGAACGAAATGGACTTTCACTCAAAAACAAATTTTCAAACGAAATTAGGTTTTTCAAACGAGATCACTTTTCAAACGGACCCAAAGGACTCATGTTTCTTACCTCCAAGTCTTGGATCCCAAACTTGGATTATACCTGTCCTGACCTTATTCATGATTCGTATTATTCATTAACCATAGAATCCATGGATTCCACTATTGCAAGGATTCCTAAAAATAGAAGATTTCGACCACACACCAAAACCTTCAGTATTCGTACCTCACACAGAGAACCAAAGAGAAAATTTCCAGAAATAAAGTGAAGAAGAAACTCTTTTTGTTGCATTTCATTTCTTTATTAGTCCTTATAAGGACATATTTATCTTTTAGTTCCTATGTGGACAAATTTCTTGTTTAAAAGTCCCGTTTAGCGCATCTATGTACTTTTTCCATTTAATGGAATGTTATAATTTAAAGTTTCATTTGTCCTTATATGTATGAACATAACATATAAAATAGATCAAAATATCATTCCTTTTGTAATTGATCTGCCTTTGAATATTGAAAAAAAATCTTGAAGGTATAACCTAGCCTATATGTCATTTAGACATAGTGTAGGATCGTTTTGACGACCAAATGAGTCAATCAGAGACAATACAAAACAGAGTATGATACTTAAAACAAGTTTCTCATTAATATTTGACTTGAAAATCGGGCAGCACTTCGTTACATCACAGCTAATTCCGTGCCAAATGAGAAACTACAACTGCCTATTTATAGGCTTGTGATTTCGCTTGAAATGACCACATGTCATTTCAAGCGGAATTAACAAAACTAATTTCGTTTGAAATGACCATGTGTCATTTTAAGCGGAATTACATCAAAATAACATAAATTTACATTTAGACCCCTATACAAGCTACAGACATGACCTAGACTTAAGACGTAGGCTATAGACATTATGCACCAACACATGGCCTAGATGGTAAAACCTTTTTAAGATTTAAACCCTTGTTAACATCTGAAAACATGTTAGCACTCCTGGCAAATGTGATTCTATAAAATCACACAAGTCATCCTTATATTGGATTCTTCCAATTTCTTATCTAGCCTAGTGATTTAGAAATCATAGCTCAAATCATCAGATAAGATGATTATATCGTCAACATCCCTTAGTGATGAAATGCCTACGGGCTCTATCTACTGTCCTAAAAGACAAAAGACTGTTGTAGACTTTGACTCTCTGTCAAGAAAGGTAATGAACTGTGTTCAAACCTTAATGCCTCGATCCTATAAGGTCATGGCTTATAAATTCAAAAATGTCCTCGTGATAAGGCTTTTTGTGCCATTTCAATATCCTTAATAGTTTATAACTGGGATAAAATATAATAAAAATTTTAATAAATTAAATTAACCAATATGGCTTAAAATTTCCATGGTTAATGAATTGCCATAAATGACAATTCCATAATAGACTTTTGAATAAATCATTGTCAATATTTATGTAGCAATCAAGCTACATGGCTGGATCTGATGAGGTTAACAGCCACCCGAAGGAGAATAATGATACTACCAAAGTTAATATAGCTGGTGCAGAACTGCAGGCATTAATAGATAATGTCGTTACTCGAGCTCTTGACAGACAGTATAATGAATCAAGTGGTACATGCACCAAGACCCAGTATGTACCTCATACAAAACCACCTTCCCAAACGCATGTATCTCATAAGGACGATTCTCATCACTCATCAAATCAGAGGAGTATTCCGTCTAGACAGGTTGTGCTTAATCAAGAGCCACGTGTTAAAACCTGTTCATATAAATATTTTGTCTCCTGCAAGCCCAGAGACCTCACAGGAGAAAAGGGAGCCATCGATTGCATGACGTGGCTCGATGAGATGGACACCGTTGTTGATATTAGTGGATGTGCAGAGCAAGACATTATGAAGTTTGTTTCACAATCTTTTAAAGGAGAAGCTCTAGCTTGGTGGAGGTCACTGATCTAAGCAACAGGGAAGATCTCGTTGTACAACTTGACTTGGGATCAGTTTGTTGCTATTATCAAAGAAAATTTATGTCCTCAACATGAAGTTGAGAAAATTGAGACTGATTTCTTGACATTGGTCATTAAGAACTTAGATTGTCAGGCATATCTTACAAGTTTCAATACCATGTCTCAATTGGTTCCTTACTTGATCACACCGGAACCGAAGCGTATAGCTCGTTTTATTGGGGGTCTAGCCCCAGAAATCAAGGCAAGTGTTAAATCATCGAGACCTACCACGTTCAGGTCAGCGGCGGATCTGTCACTGTCTCTAACACTTGATGTGGTCAGAAATAAGGCTGCCAAAGCTTCTGATGATGGAAAGCAAAAAAGGGAGGATGAGAATTCTAATCGCTCTGATAAGAAGAAAAAGGGGAACTCTGATCATAAGAAGAGTTCCGGGTTTAAGAAGGACAACCAGCAGTCGGGTGAAAAGACCAGGTGCAAAACCTGTAGGAAATACCACCTCGGGAAATGCAGATTTGAATCTCAGCCACTACCTTGTAGGATCTGCAAGTCTAAGGAACATAAAACCTTGGATTGCAAGAAGTTGAAAGATGCAACATGTTATGGTTGCAACGAGAAGGGGCATATCAAGACTAACTGCCCTAAGAATCAAAAGAAGCCTGAAGAGGCCAAGAAAACAAACGCATGAGTCTTCCAGATGAACACCCAGGAGGCAGTACAGAATGATAACATCATAACAGGTACCTTTCCTTATCAATGATGTTTATGTGGGACATTGTTTGATTATGGCGCAGAAAAGTCTATTGTGGACAATAAATGTTGTAAGCTGTTGTATCCGCCTGTTAGGACTCTAGACATAGAACGCGAGGTAGAATTGGCCATTGATACTTTAGAGACTGCTTCAAAAATCTTAGATGGATGATTTATATCCAATAGGAATCACTCTTTTCCAATATCCTTATGAAAAGCTTTCAAGCTATCCAAAATCATCAATATGATCAAGACAGATGCGATATTTTGATCCCCTGTCAAAAAGGTGATGGACTAGATCCAAACCTTAAATGCCATTGATGGTCTTTTTATGTCCTAGGCTAAATATAATTGATATACATTTAAGTAACATTCATTAGGAATGTTTGTACTGTATTAGCCTGTATGGTTTAATGATACCATGGTTAGTATATGTTAGACCATCAGGATGATGAATAGCTGTTGTAGTGCAATTAAGTAATTGTTTCATGTGGTGTTAGTGACCAAGTCTCGAGTATGACAAACTCGGATAAGACAACAGTCAATCGCGCCATTGATGATGCGATGCATGCTAATGATGCTACGATTGTGAACCTCAGAATTAACAAAGATGTTCTCCAAGCTATGATTGACGCAGCTGTTGGAAAAGCTGTGAGAAAGGTCGAGAAAAACTTCAAAGAACCCAATGCTACTTGCTCTAAATCCCATTTAAAACCACACTTCCTTACTCACGAGAAGAATCTTGTTCTTGCCGTGGATGCGAAGAATGAACTAAAAAGGAAAAGGGAGGAAGATAACTCCCAGACTTCTAAGAAAAAGGGTAAGCTTGAGTTCAATAAGAACAAACAAAAGTCCAACAAGAAACCTGTATGCAAGACCTGCAAGAAGCGCCATCTATGGAAGTGCAGGTTCGAACCAAAATCCCAATCGCAGCGTAGGGCTTGTGGGATCTGCAAATCAAGTGAGCATAAAACGTTGGATTGTAAGGACATAAAGGATGTAGTCTGCTTCGGCTGTAACGACAAAGGTCACGTCAAGACTACATGCCCTACATCTGTCAAGGGAGGTACGGCTAAGGATAGAAAGCCTAAGAATGAAAGTGTTTAAACTCTCCTGATGGATGCCAGAGATAGTTCATATCAATAATGACATCAGGTACATTCTTTAACATTCATTGGTAATATAAGTGCTAAGAGTTTTGTTTTGATTCGGATACCAATAAATCCTTCATAAATTGTAAGTATATCAAACTTTTAAAATCTTCCATAAGAACCCCAGAGATTAAGTGTAAGGTAAAACTTACAGACAAAAATCGTAGGAACCATTTCTTTTTTTCCTGCCAGAAATCCTCAGTCGTAAAAATTCTAGAGTACTCTCTATCTCGATGGAGTACGTCAGTATATGTTAGTTTGATATCTCTTTGATTTCTATCAGTTGCGAATACTAGACTGTATGATGAAAGTGCCATATGAGGATTGGTGTATCTTAATATGTTCCATAGATTGCTTCCATGCCTGATCAGTATGGAGGTTTAATGCATGGAACCACTGAGATATCCCAATGGTCATATTGTACAAAAATCAGCTAATGGTATTCAAAGAAGATATCCAGAAGGGAAATGTCCAAATAAGTGTCACTGAATAAGGTATCCATGGATTTGTAAAGCAAATGTGTCACTTATCTGACACAGGCAATGATAAATGAACCAGAGCCTGAGATTTGGAAAATCTCTGTAATCTCCTTGTGTCTTGATTATCTTCTCCAAAGACTACCCTGTTTACCTCCTAAGACAAGTAGAGTTAAGAATAATACCTCGCTTAGAGTTGCATCTATTGGAAAGCCCCATATCGGTTAGTACCCACGGAATGGGATAACTAAGAGTCAATCAGAAAAGCTTCTAGAGAGGATTTCATAAAAGCCTAAATCATAATTCTGGGAGCTCCGGTATTATTGATTAGAAAGACAGATCATTCTGCTTATACATTGGTTACCGCAACCCAATTTAGGCAACAATTAAGGATCGCCATCAGCTGCCCAGGATCGCCGATTGGTTCGACTAACTGTAAGGATTAGCTATTCCTTAAGATTGGCTTTAAGCAGTAGTTAGAATAACCATCTCACCTTAAATAAGCATTTCTATAATAGTTGTTATATAAGTATCAAGGCTGCTCCTTTGGAGACCTTGTTTAGATGGATTGTCAAATGTCCGTTTGATGGACGGGACTTTGGTAAGTCCAATTATCATGATCTGAAAGTTGCCTTGGAAACAACGAATAAGATCATACGAATTCGTAATCGTCTGAAAGTTCCCAGTAATCAGTGGAAAATCAAGGATTGATGAAAGTCGCAACCCTCTTAAGTCCTTAATAAGGAATAAGGTTCAATTGAAGGTATCACCCTAAGAAGGGTGTGCTGATTTTTTTAATTTATCAGGCTAGTTAAGTTCTGATATATAGAATCATTCGAGGAAATTGAATATATCAAGATCAATAGCTTATAAGATAAAATCTATTTAAGGAGTTTGGTGGAACTCGCAATGTGTTCCACACCTGTGATTTAAAAATATGGCTAGACAACAGGTCAAGAGCATTGTCACATAACGATGTACGGATTAATAAAAACTTATAGTTTGTGGTGAATCAGCATCGATTGAGGATCGACACAATTAGAAGCTCCAAAAGGATACATGTACCTATTATAAAGGACGTCTTGGGTGCCTGGAGAGGCCCAAGATATGCTGTGGAAGATTAAGTCCATTATAAGACAGAAAGTACGTCCATCATTTGAGCAAATCTCGAGGTCGAGATTTCTTTTAAGGGGGTTAGGATGTAACACCTCGTAAAAATCACGTCCGATGATGTGTTGACACGTGTACAAAACCCTAATAAAGTCAAACGTTGACTATAAAGGACTAATTTTGCGAAAAATCAAAAACTTTGATTATGGAAGGACTGGAAGTGTTATCATGCTTAAAATAAGTCTCTGAATAACCTCTTACGGTATTTATATTCACAAATGAGCCACTTGTTGATCGAGTGTAGTCGTTTGCGTAATTAATTAAAAGTTTGCGCGATGAAGGGTTAAAAGCGTCAACATGTTAATTCTTACCTCCGAGTGACCTTTTAACAAACTGAAAGCTTCATGATGTTTGATTATACTCTCAGGAATGCCAAATATTGGCCGTCTAAGGCTTTTGTGCCTTTAAGTGACGTTACGCACAACTTTGCAAGTTTAAGGGGTTAAAAGCGTCAATATGTTTAATTATACCTCTGAATGACCTTTTTACGAACCCAAAGCATTGTGATGTTTATAATACTCTTAAGAATTCCTAATATGGATTAGATAAGGCTTCGATGTTTTTAAACGATGATATGCGCAAGTTTGCACATTAGAGGGACTATTTGCGTCAAACTGCAAAAGTCTATCGATTCGTATGGTATCGAACCTTCCAGAATTTGATCATAAGTTAAACATGACCTAAATATCCTTTACATAGCTTAGAAATAGACTTAGAGGTGTTTGGTGCGCAAAAATAAACTTATTTGATCAATAGGGACTAAAAGCGTCAAAAAGTGCATAAGTTTGCATTTTCGCCATATCTTACGTTATGAATATATCCGGACATCCAAATATATCCGGACATCCAAAAAATTTATTTAATCATTAAAATATTTTATTTTAGTGATTGGCATGATAAAATTCCATTCGTCGCGTAATTTGGATTGTTTTTCGCCTCCGTTCGTGTTTCGTCGTAATTAAACGTACAACGCAACCGTACGACCAAACGAACCGACATCCGACATATTTTTGAGCATTTTTTATGTTCCCTATGTTTAGGCATAATTGTAGAGCCTTGAAAATGGCTTAACGGGCCTTAACCGTGTCAAAAAGGGCCTTACAAGCTTACAGGGGCTAAAACTGTAACTTCTGAAAGTTTTTGCTGATCTGGTCTGTTATGGCGGGCCGTGTAAGACTCTTCCTGAGTCTACATGGGGCGCGTAAGCCCATCAGATGAGCAAAATGGCTGATTTCAATCAGCAGCTGGGTTTTCTTGTTTTGCAAATGGTTTTTAAACAATCTAGGGGCTGTTTTGAGGGCACCCATGGTATTATAAAACTATGGGCACATTTTTAAGGCCAAGATCAAAGCTCGTTTATCTATGAACGATCCTAACGGTGGCCCGAAAACTATATATACCCCCACGATTTCAATTGCAATTCACACTTGATCTGATCATATTCTCTAAGTTGGAGTTATACACTTCATACCTGAGAATTTTTAGATCAAACCTTTATAGCTTGAACCTCTTGTAAGTTTTCTTTCGCGCTTTTATGCGTTTTTAGCACAAAAGTCAAACAGTGTTTGACTTTCTGCTTTGACCAGTCAATGGTCAACACGAAGTCCGTTTGAACTTCGTAACGTGAGCGTAATCACGATGGTTATAGTCTCTTGTGATTAAAATAATTAAAATAAAAGTCTAACGAGTCATTTTTAAAATGAAATGCATAACTAATAATGTTGTCACACCCCGACCACGTAGGACAACAAAACGTGGCGGAAAACGTCGGGGAGTGTTGTAACAGAATTAATTGTTTCATAACCATGGCATTCAAAGTTGTACTTTATTTATCAACATAAGAGTTACATTGTCTTAAACAGGAAATAAAGAGTTCATAACATAATTAAACTAAGTCTATCTTCATTTTAAGTCTCTAAGGCACAAGTCCGCCCTAGTGTCACGATCATCATCCTAAGCAACAACTCCTGAAAACACATGTGAAAATAGGTACGTCAGCATAAAAATGCCTGTGAGATACATAGGTTTTGTGAAAATAGGATTCATGACTTAAGTTTAAGAAAAAGTTGTTTAGTAAAAGTCAGTCATGAACCTTGTAAGTTGTTTTGTTTTGTAAGTCATTTAAAAAGCGATAAGATCGAATGATATATATAAATAAAAGAATAATGTATGGTTAAATGTATAACCAAGTAAAATGAGTTGTATAAAGTAAATTGTTTGTAAACCAAAGTCTTGTGAAAATCGTGTTACTTGTGTAAAATGTATAAGTCCAAATTGAATGATTTAAATAACGCTATGATATGTAATATAATACAAACACTTATATATAGGAAGTACCAGTGTCACACCCCCAAAATCCACCTGCGGAATACCACCGCTTGGAGGCGTGACTGACCAGGATCCAGCCACCAATCATATTGAACAAGCATGCAAGTGATTATAAAAATCCACCCAATACAATTGGTGTCCAAACAAAAACATAGTTTAAGTTGCAAGCGGAAGCATAACGTTTAAAACCAAAACATAAGTTTAATCATTTCAAAGTTTAACATGGCACACAGCTGTCCATGTCCCACAACGACTCTCTTCCATGCAAGCTCCAGCTAAGTACCTATTGACCTGCAAAGCATGTAGTAACGAGTCAACAATAATGTTGAGCGAGTTCACAGTTGGGTGTTTGTTTTAAGTTGTTCTGAAAACAGTTTCCTTTATCTGGCATCCTGCCGTGGGGGTTACCCCATAGTTGAAAACGTGATTTGTTTAACCCAATTACTCTGGCTATCCAGCCGTGGGGGCTACCCCATGTTTGTTATCTGGCTCCACGGCTGTGGGGGCTACCCCGTGTATGTTACTAGACTCGTTACCATATCGACTGCTGACTGTAGTCATGTTTATGTGCCCTTAGCGTCGGTGTCTATCATCACCGACGTGCCATAGTCCATTAGTTCACGCCCGTCCTCTGTGGCACGGTGTGAGGCTTGTCAAACCTAAATAGCGCTATCTAACTGATGACCCGCTCGCCATTGGCCCGGCGATTAAGTCGATATAAAAAGGAGGGACTTCGTGATAGAGTTTTGGTCTAGTGAAAGTTATATGTCCAAGAGGACGAGGAATTATATTCCTGAACCATTACTGTCCTACCCAATAAGGATGAGGAATCCATGTTCCTTAACCCCATTCCCAACCCCCTGGGAATCCCATGCTTTGTAGAGGGTGTGAACTCACCTTGGTTTGCTCGGCAGATACACAGAAAGGTCAATCAAGCTATATTGTGGTCAACCACGTCCTAACATAGTTGTACCACACAAGTCAGGTTCGTATTTAGGTAGTGCACGTATGTTTTCTACACACATTTGCATACACGTATTGATCATGGCACACACGTATAAATACTTCAGTTAATCAACAGGGCATAAACACATCCAATAGCCTCATCTACGTAAATAAGCGAAGTCCAAGTATGCGGCCCAAATAGTTGGGCTCGTAATAGCATGAAAGTCCAAAACAGTGTGCACGTGTATATGGTCTCGAGTCGAGACTAGAGGTCCCGAGTCGAGACTGTGCGGTCTCGAGTTGTAGCCTACAAGTTCTCGAGTCGCAACTGAGGAGGTCTCGAGTCATGCATGTACTAGTCGAGACTAGACGGTCTCGAGTCGCAACCGGACCCGCAACCGTGGTCTCGAATTATGCTGCTTGTGTGAGGGAGCTGTGGTGTCGAGTTGTGGCTTAATGGTCTCGAGTCGAGACCGGGGGTCTCGACTGGCACACCTACTAATTGCCAGCACATGTACTAACCAATAGAATTTCGATTTCATGTAACTGTGTACTATCCAACCAAAACACACAAACATGTTTTCTTGTCTAATACCTTAATCAAATGAATCAAACAAAGCATATTTCAAATATTTGCATGATCTTCAAGTAGTTCATCTTTTAAGTTTTCACATTAAATCAAACATGCTCATCCTTCATAACTATGCATTCTATGGACCCGAATCTCAACACCTATTCTAGATATCAAAATCATCCTGTAAATCGTTATCAACTAGACATTTGTTCTATAACCTCTAGCATAAAAATCGGATGATCATAAATAATCCTAAACTATCATTTTTGTCATTCGAAACATCTTATCCAAATGTTGTTCTACACAAAAGTCATGTTCACATAGAATATTGGAACCAAGCATGTATCATCTAACAACCAAGAACCCATTAAATCAACAAACACCTTTGTCATATTCAAACAATAGCCACGATGCATATTATCACATAATCAACACTTTAATCATGCATATACATGTGTTTGCAAAGAAACCACTAACCGGTTCAAGTATGGGTTCAAAGGTGTGAAGTAGTAACGAATGAAGCTTCCGAATGGGTGTGTACGAGCTGATCCGAGAGCCCCGTGTGGTCTCCGGTTTGATCCGAGAGAAAAGGAGAGGAGGTTTGTGGTTCTAGGGTTTTAGTGAGAGAGAATGTAGGAGTGTGTGTGTAGGTTGCCCAAAAATGGCAAGGTTGGCCATCAACCAAGGTTATATACTCGTTCCAAGTTGGTGCGCCCTAATGGGCTTTCGGGTGGACTAAAGGAGGTGCATGGCCCAACCGGCCCAACTGTTTTACTGTTCACTCGAGACCAAGCGGTCTCGAGTCGGGTCCTTGTGTTTTGGTTCCGGTTCACTACATACACACTTGTATAAACTATACTTGATACGTACACATTAATAACACATAGCACATTAAGATAATTACTAACTAATACGTAAACACATAATGTTTGAGCATGATACATCGAGATACAATGAAGGGTTCTAAATTACGAGTTGTCACATTATCCCCAAGTTGAAAGAAATTTCGTCCCGAAATTTGGTAAGTACTCACTGAGGAAGCTAGTTAAGTTGTATGGTTTTCCTGGGGTGTCACATCCTCCCCCCGTTGATCTGGAATTTCGTCCCTAAATTCCATAGCTTCAGCCTCAGTAGTGGTTGTACTGTTTGCGAATAGTTGGGGATACTTTTGTTTCATCTGATCTTCGCGTTCCCAGGTGAACTCTGGGCCGCGACGTGAGTTCCAACGAACTCGGACGAGAGGTATTCTAGTGTTCTTGAGGACCTTAACATCCCTGTCCGTGATCTCAACTGGTTCCTTGACGAATCGTAACTGCTCGTCGATGGTGAGCTCCTTCAAAGGAACTACGAGGGTCTCATCTGACAGGCACTTCTTCAGATTCGACACATGGAAAACGTTGTGCACTGCACTGAGTTCTGCTGGTAAGTTCAGTTTGTAGGCCACCTTGCCTATTTTCTCGATGATTTCAAAAGGTCCGACGTATCGTGGGTTAAGTTTGCCTCGTTTACCAAAACGAACCACACCCTTCCAGGGTGAAACTTTGAGTAGTACCCGCTCCCCAACCTGGAGCTCTAGTGGTTTCCTGCCCTTATCGGCGTAGACTTTCTGACGGTCACGAGCTGCCGCCATGCGTTGTCGTATTTGAGCAATTCGTTCGGTTGTGTCTACCACATGTTCTGGACCAGTGATCTGACTATCCCCCACCTCTGCCCAACAAAGAGGTGACCAGCATTTACGCCCGTACAATGCCTCAAACGGAGCAGCTTTAATGCTGGTGTGGTAGCTGTTATTGTACGAGAATTCCACAAGTGGCAGATGCTTTTCCCAGCTGTTGCCAAAGTCGATTACACATGCACGAAGCATGTCTTCTAAGGTTTGAATAGTGCGCTCAGACTGCCCGTCCGTCTGAGGGTGATACGCTGTGCTCATGTCTAATCGTGAACCAAAGGATTTGTGCATTGCTTGCCACAGCTCTGAAGTAAAACGCGCATCTCGATCCGAGATAATAGAGGTGGGCACCCCGTGCCTCGAGACAACTTCCTTGAGATATACTTCTGCTAGAGTGGAGAATTTATCCGTTTCCTTGATAGCCAAGAAGTGTGCAGACTTTGTGAGTCGATCCACAATCACCCAAATGGTATCATTTCCGCGCTGGGATCTAGGCAGGCCAGTAACGAAATCCATGGAAATTTGCTCCCATTTCCATTGTGGTATCTCTGGTTGTTGGAGTAGGCCTGAGGGTTTCTGGTATTCAGTCTTGACTCTTGCACAAGTCAAACACTTGCTGACGTAAGTTGCTATGTAGGCCTTCATGCTAGGCCACCAATACGTAGTTTTGATATCTTGGTACATCTTATCCGAACCAGGGTGTACCGAGTAACGAGACTTGTGTGCCTCATCCATCACAAGCTCTCGTAGGTTGCCATAGAGTGGGACCCAAATGCGTCCCGTTACGTAGTAAGCACCGTCTTCCTTCCGTTCTAAGCGTTGCCTTGAGCCGTGTAGGGCTTCAGCCCTGACGTTTTCTGGTTTCAATGCTTCTACCTGAGCGTCTCGTATTTGGGAAGGAAGACTAGAATGTATAGTGAGTTGCAACGCTCGAACGCGCTTAGGCGCGGTGTCCTTTCGACTGAGGGCGTCAGCCACAACATTGGCCTTACCCGGGTGATACCTGATCGAGCACTCGTAGTCATTCAGTAGCTCGACCCATCGTCGTTGTCGCATATTCAGTTCCTTCTGTTTGAAGATATGCTCGAGGCTCCTGTGGTCGGTGTAGATGGCGCACTTGGTACCGTACAGGTAATGTCGCCATATCTTAAGTGCAAAAACAACAGCTCCCAGCTCTAAATCATGCGTAGTGTAGTTTCTTTCATGAACTTTGAGTTGGCGTGAGGCGTACGCAATAACTTTATCTCGTTGCATCAATACACAACCAAGACCCTGAATTGATGCGTCGCAGTAGACCACAAAGTTGTCTGTGCCCTCTGGCAATGAAAGGATAGGTGCACTGCAAAGTCTATCCTTTAAGTGCTGGAATGCTAATTCCTATGCATTTCCCCATCGATAAACCACGCCTTTCTGCGTTAGTGAGGTGAGAGGCTTTGCAATCTTGGAAAAATCCTTAATGAACCTCCTGTAGTAACCTGCCAAACCCAAGAATTGGCGAATTTCAGTTGGTGTACGAGGTGCAGGCCAGTTCTTAATTGAGTCTACCTTGGATGGATCAACGTGAATCCCATCCTTGTTTACCACATGGCCCAAGAAATGGACTTCACGAAGCCAGAAGTCGCATTTTGAAAACTTGGCATACAGCTGTTCTGCTCGAAGAAGTTCCAAAATAAGTCGTAGATGCTGCTCGTGTTCCTCCTGACTCTTAGAATAGATTAGGATGTCGTCGATGAAGACTATAACGAACTTGTCCAGGTAAGGCTTGCACACTCGATTCATCAAGTCCATGAAAATCGCAGGTGCGTTTGTCAGCCCAAAAGGCATGACCAAAAACTCATAGTGTCCAAAACGAGTTCTGAAGGCCGTTTTGGAGACGTCCTCTTCTCGGACCCTCAGTTGGTGATATCCCGATCTCAAATCAATCTTTGAATAGTAGCTCGACCCTTGCAGCTGGTCGAACAAGTCGTCAATGCGGGGTAGAGGATAACGATTCTTCACCGTCACCTTGTTGAGTTCGCGATAGTCGATACACATTCTAAAGGTACCGTCTTTCTTCTTCACATATAGCACTGGAGCTCCCAAGGGCGATGAGCTAGGACGAATAAAACCCTTATCCAAGAGTTCTTGTAGTTGCGTAGAGAGTTCTTTCAACTCTGATGGAGCTAAATGATAAGGTGCACGAGCTATAGGCGCAGCTCCGAGAGCTAGTTCAATCTGAAACTCGACCTGGCGATGAGGCGGGAGACCAGGTAATTCCTCAGGAAATACCTCAGGATAGTTGCGTACAATCGGAAAATCTTCTATCTTCTTCTCTTTCTTCGAGGTGTCTGTGACGAGAGCCAAAATGGCAGTGTAGCCCTTTCGCAAGCACTTCTGGGGCTTAAGGAAAGAGATGATGCTCTCGACAGCACCCCTCTTGTCGCCACGAATCATGAGAGGTTCATCACCGGAACCAGGAATACGAACAATCTTCTCGTTGCAAAGAATCTCCGCTCGGTGTTGGGATAACCAATCCATCCCAATGACAACGCCGAAACTACCCAAGACGATAGGAATAAGGTCGATAGAGAAGGTCTGGTTAGCAAGAATAAGTTTGCAACCCTTGACTACGTGTGCGGCCTCTAAACTCTTACCATTTGCTAGCTCTACAGTGTGCTTGTTATTCAAAGGTGTTGGAATACGCTTAAGCATTCGACTAACTTCTAGTGACACGTAGCTAGTATCGGCACCCGAATCAAATAAAACTGTAACATAAAAGTCGTCGAGAAGAAACTTACCCGTCACCACGTTGGGATCGTTCCTAACTTCACCTTGACCAATCACGAACACCCGCCCCCTGGCACCATTGTTGTTGTTGTTGTTCCCATTGTTACCATTCCCCTGATTATTGTTGTTGTTGTTGTTGTTCTGGTTCCTGTTCAGTTGGGGACAATCTTTCTTGAAGAGGCCTTCAGCTCCACACTGAAAGCACCCTTTGTTGATACCTTGTTGTTGCTGCTGCTGTCGCTGGTTCTGAGGGGCTTGTTGTTGACGATTCTGGTTTGCGGGGTACAAGCTTCTGCAGTCCTTGGCAGCGTGACCTGGCTTGTTGCACCGGTGACAGTTACCCCTGGTGCATGGCCCGCTGTGGTGTAGGTTGCAGCGATTGCACTTTGGGTGATTCCCTTTGTACCCACCATGACTTTGACCACTAGATGATTGCTGACTGGGGCTCTTGTAGTCATCAGTCTTTCTCTGCTGAGACTGAGACTGAACAGAAGTCGAACCCTTACTTGAAGCCCCATCCCATTTCCGTTTGTTGTCACTAGGAGCATCCGAAGTAGCTGTAGCACTTATGCGCTTGGGTAACCTGTTCTGCTCCACCGCCTGATCAGTAAGACGGTGACCCAACTGAACAACCTGCTGGATGGTGGCGAGGTTTGCTGAAGTCACATGACTTTGGATTTCTGGCACTAAGCCCTTAAGAAAGAGTTCAATACGCTTAATTGGGGGGTCCACCATAGTAGGACACAATAATGCAAGCTCATTCGATCTCTTAGTATACGCCTCAATCTCTGACCCCGTCATCTTGAGGTTGTAGAACTCGATTTCCAGCTTATGAATGTCGTCACGACTGCAGTATTCCTCCTTGATCATCTCTTTAAAATTGTTCCATGGGGTGGCGTTAGCAGCAACCAACCCCAGCATTTGGACCTGAGCATTCCACCATGTGAGAGCTAAACCCTCAAGAGTACCGGTAGCATACTTCACCCTACGCGCCTCAGGGCATTCACACATTTCAAAAACTGACTCGAGCTTCTCAAACCAGTGGAGGAGACCTACAGCTCCTTCAGTGCCGCTAAAAGTGGTTGGTCGGCAATCCATAAAAGTTTTAAAGGTGCTCACAAGTGGCTGAGCATGTTGACCTGTTGTGGGTGAAAGAAAGGACAGAGTTTAACACAAAGGTTGGTCCACGAGAGTAGGATCTAAAGATCCTGGAATGAGTTTGGACTGCAGGATATACCTCCTGCGTGTGCAGCTGCAAGTGCCGCAGCAACTTGTTCATTAATCAGAGCCGTCAACTGGGCTTGTGTCATGTTAACGCGTCCAGACATGATCTTCATATCAAGGGAAACATGAGTGAGAGAGGTTCGTGAAAGTGCGATGACAGAAGGGTGTAAGCACACATGTGTTCTCATACTATAGTTGCTACGTTTATCTAAGCATACCATGAGCATAGTTCTATGAAATCTAGCAAGTAGGTAACAGAACATAAACCATATCACCTAGAATGTCGAGCCTTGCATGTGGAGTGAAGCGTCGTTGTGGACCGTTGAGCACTGTACAGGTTATAGTCTGGTTTTAACAAAGACGTTTTTCCTTTATTAAAACCAAGTTCACTATAACCAATGGCTCTGATACCAATCTGTCACACCCCCAAAATCCACCTGCGGAATACCACCGCTTGGAGGCGTGACTGACCAGGATCCAGCCACCAATCATATTGAACAAGCATGCAAGTGATTATAAAAATCCACCCAATACAATTGGTGTCCAAACAAAAACATAGTTTAAGTTGCAAGCGGAAGCATAACGTTTAAAACCAAAACATAAGTTTAATCGTTTCAAAGTTTAACATGGGACACAGCTGTCCATGTCCCACAACGACTCTCTTCCATGCAAGCTCCAGCTAAGTACCTATTGACCTGCAAAGCATGTAGTAACGAGTCAACAATAATGTTGAGCGAGTTCACAGTTGGGTGTTTGTTTTAAGTTGTTCTGAAAACAGTTTCCTTTATCTGGCATCCTGCCGTGGGGGTTACCCCATAGTTGAAAACGTGATTTGTCTAACCCAATTACTCTGGCTATCCAGCCGTGGGGGCTACCCCATGTTTGTTATCTGGCTCCACGGCCGTGGGGGCTACCCCGTGTATGTTACTAGACTCGTTACCATATCGACTGCTGACTGTAGTCATGTTTATGTGCCCTTAGCGTCGGTGTCTATCATCACCGACGTGCCATAGTCCATTAGTTCACGCCCGTCCTCTGCGGCACGGTGTGAGGCTTGTCAAACCTAAATAGCGCTATCTAACTAATGACGCGCTCGCCATTGGCCCGGCGATTAAGTCGATATAAAAAGGAGGGACTTCGTGAAAGAGTTTTGGTCTAGTGAAAGTTATCTGTCCAAGAGGACGAGGAATTATATTCCTGAACCATTACTGTCCTACCCAATAAGGACGAGGAATCCATGTTCCTTAACCCCATTCCCAACCCCCTGGGAATCCCATGCTTTGTAGAGGGTGTGAACTCACCTTGGTTTGCTCGGCAGATACACAGAAAGGTCAATCAAGCTATATTGTGGTCAACCACATCCTAACATAGTTGTACCACACAAGTCAGGTTCGTATTTAGGTAGTGCACGTATGTTTTCTACACACATTTGCATACACGTATTGATCATGGCACACACGTATAAATACTTCAGTTAATCAACAGGGCATAAACACATCCAATAGCCTCATCTACGTAAATAAGCGAAGTCCAAGTATGCGGCCCAAATAGTTGGGCCCGTAATAGCATGAAAGTCCAAAACAGTGTGCACGTGTATATGGTCTCGAGTCGAGACTAGAGGTCCCGAGTCGAGACTGTGCGGTCTCGAGTTGTAGCCTACAAGTTCTCGAGTCGCAACTGAGGAGGTCTCGAGTCATGCATGTACTAGTCGAGACTAGACGGTCTCGAGTCGCAACCGGACCCGCAACCGTGGTCTCGAGTTATGCTGCTTGTGTGAGGGAGCTGTGGTCTCGAGTTGTGGCTTAATGGTCTCGAGTCGAGACCGGGGGTCTCGACTGGCACACATGCTAATTGACAGCACACGTACTAACCAATAGAATTTCGATTTCATGTAACTGTGTACTATCCAACCAAAACACACAAACATGTTTTCTTGTCTAATACCTTAATCAAATGAATCAAACAAAGCATATTTCAAATATTTGCATGATCTTCAAGTAGTTCATCTTTTAAGTTTTCACATTAAATCAAACATGCTCATCCTTCATAACTATGCATTCTATGGACCCGAATCACAACACCTATTCTAGATATCAAAATCATCCTGCAAATTGTTATCAACTAGACCTTTGTTCTATCACCTCTAGCATAAAAATCGGATGATCATAAATAATCCTAAACTATCATTTTTGTCATTCGAAACATCTTATCCAAATGTTGTTCTACACAAAAGTCATGTTCACATAGAATATTGGAACCAAGCATGTATCATCTAACAACCAAGAACCCATTAAATCAACAAACACCTTAGTCATATTCAAACAATAGCCACGATGCATATTATCACATAATCAACACTTTAATCATGCATATACATGTGTTTGCAAAGAAACCACTACCCGGTTCAAGTATGGGTTCAAAGGTGTGAAGTAGTAACGAATGAAGCTTCCAAATGGGTGTGTACGAGCTGATCCAAGAGCCCCTTGTGGTCGCCAGTTTGATCCGAGAGAAAAGGAGAGGAGGTTTGTGGTTCTAGGGTTTTAGTGAGAGAGAATGTAGGAGTGTGTGTGTAGGTTGCCCAAAAATGGCAAGGTTGGCCATCAACCAAGGTTATATACTCGTTCCAAGTTGGTGCGCCCTAATGGGCTTTCGGGTGGACTAAAGGAGGTGCATGGCCCAAC
This sequence comes from Helianthus tuberosus, assembly GCA_030545235.1. Taxonomy (NCBI): domain Eukaryota; kingdom Viridiplantae; phylum Streptophyta; class Magnoliopsida; order Asterales; family Asteraceae; genus Helianthus; species Helianthus tuberosus. The sequence goes on along the minus strand of CM060450.1, from coordinate 2,904,845 downwards.
CAGCCCAACTGTTTTACTGTTCACTCAAGACCAAGCGGTCTCGAGTCGGGTCCTTGTGTTTTGGTTCCGGTTCACTACATACACACTTGTATAAACTATACTTGATATGTACACATTAATAACACATAGCACATTAAGATAATTACTAACTAATACGTAAACACATAATGTTTGAGCATGATACACCGAGATACAATGAAGGGTTCTAAATTACGAGTTGTCACAACCAGCGGCGTATCCACCATGCTTGTATCATATTACTCACATCTCGTTACTTAAGTCACTTAAACAAACCACCAATGTAATAAGTATATGTTTAAACCAATTGTCAATAGTCCTTGTATAAATCATATCAAATGTTAATAGTCCAAAAGTAGTCAAGTAATGTGTAACAAATGTTATGTATTGTAAGTAAAGTATTGTCACATAATCCAAATGTAGAAATGTACAAAACAAAGTATTTTGAATATATCAAAAAGTTATGTTTGGCAAAGTAATGCATGTTATATTGATATAAACATTTATGTGGTAAGTTAACGCATACATTCAAGCCTTGAGACAGTCGGATAACCCTTTTAGTCAAGGTTATCAAAAGAAATGTTTTCGTATTCAGTCATTCCTTACATCCAAACAAACCCGAGATGTCAGGAATGGGATTTGTCAAGTCCTATGGTACAATTTCTTACTACCGAGCGGCGTAGCTAATGTTAATGAACGTATATAAGTCTCGTTTATGCAAACCAAATGTTATAGCAATTGTATACATGTCATATGAAAACAATGTACTAAGTATGCTAAGTTAACATACAAAGCAGAAAAGTCTTGTAAATCAATGTGCTAGCATGCTATCAGTTAACATACATAGCAGAAATGTAAAGTAAACAATGTACAAAGTATGCACACAATGGGCATACATAGCATGAAATGTAATGAAAAACGATGTACTAAGTACGCACACAATGGGCATACATAGCATGAAATGTAATGAAATCATGTACTATAATGTACTAACAAACATAGCAGGTATATGATGTGAAAACAGGAAAGCATGAAAGTAACAAGTAGGCACATGTGTTTCACCCCAAAATGTTTGGAAAGCAGTAAAAGAGGGGTCTATGTACTCACTTGAGATTGCTCAGAAGTCCTAAGATAACCACCAAGCAATGCTAGAGATCACGGAATCAAACGACACCTAATATAGGTAACTATGTTAATAAACCGGACCTAAATCGGAAGATCGGATAGAATGAGGGCTCGTAAACCAAATGAGTATGGGAACTCATGTAGTATGGTTTAACAAAGCCTACATACTAAATGAAACCTAACCTAAGTGCTTACGACCCATTACGACCCGTTTAGGTAGCTTATGCTACTTTAACGCGTCGTTCGCGTAAAACGTGTTCGGACCGCTTAACTAGTCCTATGACAAGTAAACTATGCCTTAACATGTTTAATATTGTTACCAAATCAGTTAAGTGACAAAATTTTGGGTTACATATGCTTAAACATTAATTATGCATAAAAAGGGCATTTTGGTAATTTACCTAAGGCATATAAACTACTTATCATACAACTACTTAAACGAAGCGACCATAAGGTATAACCTCGGAAGGTTATTCCCTATAAACTATGGTCACCTAATGTATTTGGTCGGATCCTAATGATCGACCAAATGGGTCGGGTTCGAAAGCATAAACGATTGATTAGATCGCTTACCCTTACGACCCTAGACAAGCACAAAACTAAAACTGACGAGCTAAGCATGTTAAAACATGCTTACCTAAGTTTAGAAAACAGGTTTGGTATCAAAACAAACGGTTTTGATACCCACAAGTAGTTTGGTTACAAAATACGCAAGAATGCGCATTTTGGCCGAAACTACGACTCGTCACTGAGCCTAGATAACGTGGTAATCAGTAGGTATAGTCACTAGGGACTATGACCATCGTGATTACGCTCACGTTATGAAGTTCAAACGAACTTCGCATTGACCATATGCTGGTCAATGCAGAAAGTCAAACAAAGTTTGACTTTCGGACTCGAAAAGCAATAAAAGAACGAAGGAATACTTACAAAGGGTCCCTGAAAGCTTTGATCTCTTAAATATTCTCAGGTATGAAGTGTTTTACACATCAACTTAGAGAAATTTCAAGAAATCAAGTGGGTTTTGAAGTTGGAGGATGTGGGTATTTATAGGATTTCCCGAACAGTTAGGATCGTTTCTTGGAAACCGTGCTTTGATCTTGGCCATACACCTCAAGATAGTGGTTTTACAAAACCATGTGAGCCCCTAGTATTGCCCAAAACAATGTGCAAGGGGATTAGAAGTGGTTAACAGTTGTAAACAGCTGTTAATTAACATTCTGATGTTCTGGGTACTGCTTGCGCACCATAACACTCAGAGTGTTGAGGTGCGCAAGGACCTGCAGACCAGAAAGTTTGTTTTTTGGCAGTTTTGGTCCCTGTTGTGTAATAAGGCCATTTCCGACGCGTTTAAGGCCCGTTAACCCCATTTCAAAGCTCTAAAATGAAGTTAAAGTATAGGGAACTTAAAATGTGCTCAAAAATATCTCAGATGTCGGTTCGTTTGGTCGTACAATCGCGATGTTCGCTTAATTACGACAGAATGCGCATAAGCGCGAAAAACGATCCAAATGGCGTGACGAATGGATTTTTCTTATGCCAAACACTAAAATAAAATATTTTAGTGCTTACATAAATTTTTGGATGTCCGGATGTATTCAGAACGTAAGTTATGCGCGAAAATGCAAACTTGTGCACTTTTTGACGCTTTTAGTCCCTGAATGAGCCAAAAGTTTATTTTAGCACACCGAACCCATCAAAGCCTATTTGTAAGATATGTAAAGGGTATTTATGGTATGTTTAACTTATGGTCATGTTCCGGAATGTCTGTTACAGTTCAAATTGGCATACTTTCGCAGTTTGTCAAATTTAGTCCCTGTAGGCGAATTAACTTGTTTTTGCCATACCAAAGCCTTCAAAGCTTATTTCTAAGTTATGTAAAGGTTATTTAAGGTATGTTAAGTATATGTTGATGTTCTGGAGTATTTGTCGCATTAAACTGGTTACGTTTACGCACCAGTTTGCGTATAACTCTCCAGAAAGCGATATAGAGTTTGAAATTGAATAAAAGTCAAAACATGAAAAATGTAAAACACAACCAAACAAACATTGGGATCAAATAATATTGTTTATTGATAACTGAATTGTTTATAATGATTTCAGACACAGATGTTACACTCTCCCCTACTTGTGGAAATTTTGTCCCGAAATTTATTTAGAGGAAACTGGTGGGAATAGATGCGGATACTTCACCTTCATTTGATCTTCGCGTTCCTAAGTAAACTCAGGTCCACGTTTAGCTTCCCAGCGAACTTTGACCAAAGGAATGCGCTTGCATTTGAGCCACTTGACTTCACGTTCCATGATTTCCACTGGCTTCTCAACAAATTTCAGTGTTTTATCAACACGAATTTCGTCAAGTGGTATGTGGAGATTCTCATAAGCTAAACACCTCTTGAGATTGGACACGTGAAAGGTTGGATGAACATTTCCAAGTTCAGGAGGTAACTCAAGTCTGTAGGCTACCTTACCGATTCTTTCGACGATCTTGAATGGTCCAACGTATCTAGGTGCAAGTTTTCCTTTCTTTCCAAATCTGATCACACCTTTCCAAGGTGAGACCTTAAGTAATACACGATCACCGACTTGAAATTCCAAGGGCTTGCGTTTTGGGTCCGCGTAACTCTTTTGACGACTTCTAGCTGTCTGAAGGTTATCACGAACTTTCTTAACCTTATCTGTTGTCTCTAAAATGTGGGCAGGTCCAGTAAGCTGAGCCTCGCCGATCTCATTCCAGCAGACTGGTGAACGACATTTTCAACCATAGAGAGCCTCGAAAGGAGCCATTTTGATGCTGGTGTGATAACTGTTGTTGTAGGAGAATTCAATTAACAGAAGATGTGAATCCCAACTACCACCAAAGTCGATCACACAAGCTCTAAGCATATCCTCCAGAGTCTGGATTGTTCTTTCAGATTGACCATCCGTTTGCGGATGATAAGCTGTGCTCAGGTTAAGTTGGGTCCCCATAGCAGATTGCATGGTTCTCCAAAAATGAGAAGTGAAACGAGCATCTCTGTCAGAAATGATGTTCAAAAGAACACCATGTCGAGCTACAATTTCATCCACATAGATTTTAGCAAGTTTGTCAGCAGAAAAATCCTCACGGATTGGCAAGAAATGCGCTGACTTTGTAAGACGATCAACAACTACCCAGATGGCATCATGACCTTTCTTTGTGCGCGGAAGTTTGGTAATGAGATCCATAGTAATGTTTTCCCATTTCCAAACTGGGATCTCTGGTTGCACCAATAAACCAGAAGGACGCTGATGTTCAGCTTTAACCTTAAGACAAGTAAGGCATTTTGATACATATAAGGCAATGTCTTTCTTCATACCAGGCCACCAATACTGAATACGAAGATCCTTATACATTTTATCTGAGCCAGGATGAACAGAATAACGAGACTTATGGGCTTCATCCATAAGCAAGGTGCGAAGGTTATCTTGACTTGGGACCCACAAATGGTCCATGAAGTAATACGATCCATTGTCCTTCAGTTCCAGATCAGGGGTTATGTGATAGGGAAATTCCTTATCCATCAAACCCTGTAAAACACAAGATTGTTGAGCCTAAGAAATGCGGGCTTGGATATCGGATCGAGCTTGAATAACAGATTGAACACGGACACAATGAAGCTTAGTACGTTCCTTACGACTCAATGCATCGGCTACGACATTCGCCTTACCAGGATGGTAGCGAATTTCGCAGTCATAGTCGTTTAAAAGCTCAACCCAACGTCGTTGCCTCATGTTGAGTTCTTTCTGATTGAAGATATGCTGAAGACTTTTGTGGTCCGTGAAAACCACACATTTTGTACCGTACAAATAGTGTCTCCAGATCTTTAGAGCGAAAACAACTGCACCCAACTCAAGATCATGAGTGGTGTAGTTCTTCTCATGTATCTTCAACTGCCTCGATGCGTATGCTATGACTTTGTTCCTTTGCATCAGAACACAGCCAAGACCCAGTTTAGATGCATCGCAATAAACGACGAAATCATCATTGCCCTCAGGCAAAGTCAGAACAGGTGCGTCGCAAAGCTTCTGCTTCAAAGTCAGAAACGCTTCCTCTTGCTTGAATCCCCAATCAAAGGGTTTTTTCTTCTGAGTTAGAGAAGTTAGAGGAACTGCAATCTTCGAGAAGTTTTCTATGAAGCGGCGGTAATAACCCGCTAGACCAAGAAAAGAACGAACTTCAGTAGGAGTAGAAGGCGTATCCCAATCCTTAATCGCGCTGATCTTGGAGGGATCTACATGAATACCTTGTTCGTTGACAATATGCCCCAAAAATTGAACTTCTTTAAGCCAAAATTCGCACTTGGAGAATTTGGCGAAAAGTTGCTCTTTCTTTAGGAGTTACAGAGTAAGACGAAGATGTTGCTCGTGATCAGCTCGCGTCTTAGAGTATATCAAGATGTCATCAATAAAAACAATGACGAACTGACCAAATAAGGCTTGCAGACCCTATTCATTAAGTCCATGAAAACAGCAGGAGCATTAGTCAGACCGAATGGCATGACTGTGAACTCATAATGCCCATAACGAGTGTGGAACGTTGTCTAGGGAATATCTTCTTCATGCACACGAAGTTGATGATATCCAGATCGCAGATCAATCTTAGAAAAATAAGAAGCGCCCTGTAACTGATCAAAGAGATCATCGATGCGAGGTAGGGGATATCGATTCTTGATGGTAAGCTTGTTAAGGTCACGATAATCGATACACATCCTAAAAGATCCATCCTTCTTCTTGACAAAAAGAACGGGAGCACCCCAAGGTGAAAAGCTAGGACGGATAAAACCTTTGTCAGAGAGCTTCTGAAGCTGCTTAGACAACTCTTGCATCTCAGACGATTTAAGACGATATGGAGCTCTGGCAATGGGATTTGCACCAGGTACGAGATCAATACGGAACTCGACTTGGCGTGCTGGAGGTAGACCAGGTAAATCTTCAGGGAATACTTCAGAATAATACCGAACAACAGGGATATCTTGAATAGACTTACCTTTGCCCTTATCTGCTACAACATGTGCCAAAAAGGTCACATAGTTCTTTCGCAGATACTTCCGAGCTTTAAAACAAGACATGAGTTTGAGACCACCGGCAGGTTTCTCACCACGAACCTGTAGGATCTCGCCTGTCGAAAGCGGCACACGAACAATCTTCTCAAAACAAACTACCTCTGCGCGGTGCTTGGATAACCAATCCATACCCACTATAACGTCGAAGCTTCCAAGTTGCATAGGCGTGAGGTCAATAGGAAAAAGATGGTCGTTAAGGTTCAACTGGCAGTTGCGAAGAACAGAATCAAGAATAATGGGTTCACCACTAGCAACTTCTACTGTAAAAGGTTTACTTAGTTTCATTCTAGACACGCAAAGCATTGGATCAAAAGACAATGACACAAAACTCTTGTCGGCACCCGAATCAAAAAGAACAGATGCAGGCTGATTATTAATAAAGAACGTACCATTCACCACTTCATTGTCTGCTTGTGCCTCTTGAGCATTCATGTTGTAGACTCGACCTCGAGCCTGAGCTTGATTATGATTTGGATTCTGATTCTGGTTTGCTAGCCTTGGGCACCGGTTTCTGTAGTGGGTCAGATCACCACAATTATAGCACGAACCAGGAGGGAAATGAGGTCGTGCAGCTTGACCTTGTTGCTGAGCAGGAGGCTAAGCAACTTGTTGGGCTTGGTTCTGAACTGCCTGGTTCTGGTTAACAGGAATGCGACAAGTAGCGGCAAGATGACCAATTCTCCCACAGTTAGTGCAATGTTGACATTGGAGATGTGGTAGGTGATGGCCGTTACACCTGTTGCACAAAGGTGCAGTGCCAAGATATGGCTTCTTGGCTAGTGGTTGCGCAGGCTGATTCAGTGCAGCTTGGGCCTGTGTAGTAACGGCATAGTTTTGGGAAGCCTTTCGCTTCCTAGAACCCTTTGAGGAACCAGAATTTTTTCCATTCTTGTTTTGACCTTTCTTGCTATCCTCCTTGTCAGATGCCTGCTTCTTACCCTTGTCACCCATTTTGTGCAGTTTTCCCTTTCGAACCTACGACTCAGTCAATGTCGCTGATAACTCGATCGCCTGACGGAGTGTAGCAGGGTTACTACCAGTAATGATGTCTTGCACTGAGTCAGGTAGGTCGTCGATGTACCTTTCGATAGCCTTGTCGTGTGGGGTAACCATAGTCGGGCAAAGCAGACTCAACTCTTCAAACCTGTCAGTATACGCCCTGTGCTCGCCACTGTCTTGTTTCAAGTCGTCAAACTCTTTCTCCAAAGCTCGCTGTTCATGACGAGGACAAAACTCCCTCATCATAAGGGCCCTGAGTTCAGCCCATGTCTGTGCTAGAGCAACTTCTGCACCACGGTCTCTCATAACCCCGTTCCACCATGTGAGAGCCCTCTTCTGAAACACACTCGAAGAAAACTCGACCTTGCGATTATCAGGACACTGCACGTGGCGGAAAGTATTCTCAATGCTCTCGAACCATTGAAGAAGCCCAGTCGCTCCCTCAGAACCACTAAACTTGAGTGGTTTAGCCGAGTTAAAATCCTTGAATTTGCATGGAGCATTGTTGTTGTTGTTGGCTTGGATCCATTGAGCAAAGAGGTTTGGGAATTAAGCAGCCATTTGTTGCGCAATAATTTCTGCCAGTTCGGCAGTCGCTATCTAGTTTTCGCGTCGAGGAGGCATTCTAAAAGAGGAAACATGAAAGGAAACAAGTGAGATGTTTGGGTGAAAAGAATGAGATGATGCAAAAATTGATAATGGCAAAGATGGTGGTCATTTGTTTGTTACCACAAGGTAAACAAATGACACACTGTGACTAATCAAAGTAAATGGGTGAAAAATAATGTACCGCGAAGACATGCTCGCCTATAAGTGAACACTCACCCCAAGAGTTCCCAGGTAAGAGTGACTGGTCCGATTATGTGGATTTGTACGAACACTCTAGCCTTAGACAGAAAACCCAGGGTACAGGCATTCACTCTTCCAGTTTGCACGTGTTCACATTATTTAAAACCCAAAACCTTGACGAGATTTTGAAAACTCAGAAGGCAATAAGCCAAAAATTTTAGTTAAACTGGAAGGGTTCAAAACCTTACAAAAGAGGGTTCAAAACCTTGTAATAAATCATTCAAAAACAGGAGATTGTTTTTCAAAAATCGTTTCGGAAAAATTGGGTTCTTGTTTTGATAATTACCTAAGGATAGGTGATGTGCATGTTTTAAGATCTAAACACAAGAAAACTCGTGTTAGGGTCCTAGAAAGGTTATAGTCTAGGTCAAAGCATTACTAATAACCTAATTTCCTATAACCATTGGCTCTGATACCAACTCTTCTGTCACACCCCGACCACGTAGGACAACAAAACGTGGCGGAAAACGTCGGGGAGTGTTGTAACAGAATTAATTGTTTCATAACCATGGCATTCAAAGTTGTACTTTATTTATCAACATAAGAGTTACATTGTCTTAAACAGGAAATAAAGAGTTCAGAACATAATTAAACTAAGTATATCTTCATTTTAAGTCTCTAAGGCACAGGTCCGCCCTAGTGTCACGATCATCATCCTAAGCAACAACTCCTGAAAACACATGTGAAAATAGGTACGTCAGCATAAAAATGCCTGTGAGATACATAGGTTTTGTGAAAATAGGATTCATGACTTAAGTTTAAGAAAAAGTTGTTTAGTAAAAGTCAGTCATGAACCTTGTAAGTTGTTTTGTTTTGTAAGTCATTTAAAAAGCGATAAGATCGAATGATATATATAAATAAAAGAATAATGTATGGTTAAATGTATAACCAAGTAAAATGAGTTGTATAAAGTAAATTGTTTGTAAACCAAAGTCTTGTGAAAATCGTGTTACTTGTGTAAAATTTTTAAGTCCAAATTGAATGATTTAAATAACGCTATGATATGTAATATAATACAAACACTTATATATAGGAAGTACCAGTGGCGTATCCACCATGCTTGTATCATATTACTCACATCTCGTTACTTAAGTCACTTAAACAAACCACCAATGTAATAAGTCTATGTTTAAACCAATTGTCAAAAGTCCTTGTATAAATCATATCAAATGTTAATAGTCCAAAAGTAGTCAAGTAATGTGTAACAAATGTTATGTATTGTAAGTAAAGTATTGTCACATAATCCAAATGTAGAAATGTACAAAACAAAGTATTTTGAATATATCAAAAAGTTATGTTTTTGCAAAGTAATGCATGTTATATTGATACAAACATTTATGTGGTAAGTTAACGCATACATTCAAGCATTGAGATAGTCGGATAACCCTTTTAGTCAAGGTTATCAAAATAAATGTTTTCGGATTCAGTCATTCCTTACATCCAAACAAACCCGAGATGTCAGGAATGGGATTTGTCAAGTCCTATGGTACCAGTACTTACTACCGAGCGGCGTAGCTAATGTTAATGAACGTATATAAGTCTCGTTTGTGCAAACCAAATGTTATAGCAATTGTATACATGTCATATGAAAACAATGTACTAAGTATGCTAAGTTAACATACAAAGCAGAAAAGTCTTGTAAATCAATGTGCTAGCATGCTATCAGTTAACATACATAGCAGAAATGTAAAGTAAACAATGTACTAAGTATGCACACAATGGGCATACATAGCATGAAATGTAATGAAAAACGATGTACTAAGTACGCACACAATGGGCATACATAGCATGAAATGTAATGAAATCATGTACTATAATGTACTAACAAACATAGCAGGTATATGATGTGAAAACAGGAAAGCATGAAAGTAACAAGTAGGCACATGTGTTTCACCCCAAAATGTTTGGAAAGCAGTAACAGAGGGGTCTATGTACTCACTTGAGATTGCTCAGAAGTCCTAAGAAAACCACCAAGCAATGCTAGAGATCACGGAATCAAACGGCACCTAATATAGGTAACTATGTTAATAAACCGGACCTAAATCGGAAGATCGGATAGAATGAGGGCTCGTAAACCAAATGAGTATGGGAACTCATGTAGTATGGTTTAACAAAGCCTACATACTAAATGAAACCTAACCTAAGTGCTTACGACCCATTACGACCCGTTTAGGTAGCTTATGCTACTTTAACGCGTCGTTCGCGTAAAACGCGTTCGGACCGCTTAACTAGTCCTATGACAAGTAAAATATGCCTTAACATGTTTAATATTGTTACCAAATCAGTTAAGTGACAAAATTTTGGGTTACATATGCTTAAACATTAATTATGCATAAAAAGGGCATTTTGGTAATTTACCTAAGGCATATAAACTACTTATCATACAACTACTTAAACGAAGCGACCATAAGGTATAACCTCGGAAGGTTATTCCCTATAAACTATGGTCACCTAATGTATTTGGTCGGATCCTAATGATCGACCAAATGGGTCGGGTTCGAAAGCATAAGCGATTGATTAGATCGCTTACCCTTACGACCCTAGACAAGCACAAAACTAAAAGTGACGAGCTTAGCATGTTAAAACATGCTTAACTAAGTTTAGAAAACAGGTTTGGTATCAAAACAAACGGTTTTGATACCCACAAGTAGTTTGGTTACAAAATACGCAAGAATGCGCATTTTGGCCGAAACTACGACTCGTCACTAAGCCTAGATAACGTGGTAATCAGTAGGTATAGTCACTAGGGACTATGACCATCGTGATTACGCTCACGTTATGAAGTCCAAACGAACTTCGCATTGACCATATGCTGGTCAATGCAGAAAGTCAAACAAAGTTTGACTTTCGGACTCGAAAAGCAATAAAAGAACGAAGGAATACTTACAAAGGGTCCCCGAAAGCTTTGATCTCTCAAATATTCTCAGGTATGAAGTGTTTTACACATCAACTTAGAGAAATTTCAAGAAATCAAGTGGGTTTTGAAGTTGGGGGATGTGGGTATTTATAGGATTTCCCGAACCGTTAGGTTCGTTTCTTGGAAACCGTGCTTTGATCTTGGCCATACACCTCAAGATAGTGGTTTTACAAAACCATGTGAGCCCCTAGTATTGCCCAAAACCATGTGCAAGGGGATTAGAAGTGGTTAACAGCTGTAAACAGCTGTTAATTAACATTCTGATGTTCTGGGGACTGCTTGCGCATCGTAACACTCAGAGTGTTGAGGTGCGCAAGGACCTGCAGACCAGAAAGTTTGATTTTTGGCAGTTTTGGTCCCTATTGTGTAATAAGGCCATTTCCGACGCGTTTAAGGCCCGTTAACCCCATTTCAAAGCTCTAAAATGAAGTTAAAGTATAGGGAACTTAAAATGTGCTCAAAAATATCTCAGATGTCGGTTCGTTTGGCCGTACAATCGCGATGTTCGCTTAATTACGACGGAATGCGCATAAGCGCGAAAAACGATCCAAATGGCGTGACGAATGGATTTTTCTTATACCAAACACTAAAATAAAATATTTTAGTGCTTACATAAATTTTTTGATGTCCGGATGTATTCAGAACGTAAGTTATGCGCGAAAATGCAAACTTGTGCACTTTTTGACGCTTTTAGTCCCTGAATGAGCCAAAAGTTTATTTTAGCACACCGAACCCATCAAAGCCTATTTCTATGCTATGTAAAGGGTATTTATGGTATGTTTAACTTATGGTCATGTTCCGGAATGTCTGTTACAGTTCAAATTGGCATACTTTCGCAGTTTGTCAAATTTAGTCCCTGTAGGCGAATTAACTTGTTTTTGCCATACCAAAGCCTTCAAAACCTATTTCTAAGTTATGTAAAGGTTATTTAAGGTATGTTAAGTATATGTTGATGTTCCGGAGTATTTGTCGCATTAAACTGGTTACGTTTACGCACCAGTTTGCGTATAACTCTCCAGAAAGCGATATAGAGTTTGAAATTGAATAAAAGTCAAAACATGAAAAATGTAAAACACAACCAAACAAACATTGGGATCAAATAATATTGTTTTATTGATAACTGAATTGTTTATAATGATTTCAGACACAGATGTTACAAATGTAAAGGCAATAAAATCAGTTTTGTCACTTTAATGACTTAGTAAATATTAATTGAACATGTCTAGGCATGTTCAACCCGACAATTCTGAGTTTAGGCTCGGTTCGGATCCGAAAGTCGCAAAAGTAGACTTTTGCTTTGACTTTAAGTTTTGACCCGGTTTAGCTTAATTTAGATATGCCTTAGGATTCCTTTAGGACCGTATTATATGTTAGTATAACCCTCCAAGGTTATACAACATGGTTCCATAGAAATCCTAATTCATTGCATGTTTTCGTTAAATGCTTAAAAGTTGACCATTATGCCCTTATGATATTAAAACGAGATTTTTGAAAATGTGAGAGGACAAAAACCTTTATTACTGATATTTAAATATGTCCTAGAAATTTGACATCAGTTTGTGGTTTAAAATAGAAGTTACACGCGATATCGTAAAATGAAAGCTTTTTATTAATTAAACGGCATTTTCGGCATAAAACCTACTTAAACCCAAATTTTGACACCAAACTTTCTACCCACTGATGTAATATAATATTTAGGGATTTTTGGAAATTTTTATTAAATTTTAAACTGATCATAACATAGAGTTCTTGCATAGACTCGGTAATTGATGATAATGCCTTTTTCGCTAATAAAATGAGTTTTACACATCCTTTACACATCAAACCTTTTTCTACTGATTTTATATATTAAATAAGTTAATTTAAACAGTAAAGGCTGATCAAAATCTCAGATTTCCTTAATTAACCCGAATATCGTCAAATACCGACTTTTATGCGATTTAGTCGCATAGTATGGTTTAAAACCATATTTAGCACCTAAGGCTTGTTACCTACTGATGTTATGAATAAATTTTTATACTTAAATAGTAAGTAAAAGTTTTAAACTCAGAATTCCAAATTTGACCCTTAAAACATATGTGAAATGACCAAAATGCCCTTTCGGTGCATAGTTTGGTCATAAAAGATAAATTTCACATATATATGATATCTTACTGATATATCTTGCAAAAATAAATATTTTTACTGATCATTTTAGACTAGAACCTCAGATTGTTATATAACCTCTTTTATAATTTTTAAAATGACCAAAATGCCCCTACGGGGCTTAAATTGATTTTAAATTCGTTTTGGGCATAATGGAAGGTATCATACTGATATCACAACATATTTAACGCATATCAACTTGTGAAACATGTTCATGACTCTTTTGGTTACCCGTTATGCATTTTTCGCGTTTGGTATGGTTTATGTAACTAGTTTGCATAAATTAACCGAAACGGGTCAAACCTTATCATTTTTAATTCAAAATCCAGAATGTGTTTAGTTTACCCATATTATACAAGTATTCATACTTGTCGGGTCTAAATCACATTCTAATCCGATCTTCGCTTAATCTTGCGTTTCGAACCGTAAACCTTTCCTTAAAACTAACCGGTCTAAGTTACAACTTACATAAGACCCGTTAGAAATCTAATAGGTTAATAAAACCTTCGTTCCAGATTGAGAGCCCCAGTAGAGGTACTTGTGCTTGCTGATTCGAATATACAGCTGAGAATAAAATTACATTTTAGCTCAGGTAAATACTTTTAACTTATTTTCCCTATACGGGCTTGGGATACAGTATTATAATAATACCGCTTGGTCGGGTATTGAATGTTTAATCGATTAGTGGTTAAATTATTGAGGTAACCCGTTTTAATCTGTCTTGTTTGAAACAAAGCCTTTGGGGGTCAATGACCATATCCCGGATATCCTTGGCATCATTTATTAAGAAATGGCCACGTCTTAAGCACGGGGTGTAGGCATAGATCTGACAGTTGCGTAGGAAAAATTGTATCTCACTCTCGTGTGGGCCTATACTTGTGGTGTGTCTATTAATCTTGACTCGGTTTCTATATCGGGCCTTGAATGTATAACGAACATATAAATCTGTATACAAGATTATTTTTATATAATTGTCCCAAGTTATAAAAGGATATTTGTGCCTTGTGCATTTAAATCAATTTTCATAAATGTTGTCAAAAGAGTCAGTTAATTGTATTTACTAGTGTAAACTGACGTATTTTCCAAAAAGATTAAGTGACAGGTACTGTACGTAATTGGCTGGGAGCTCAGGGCGTTAATAAGGAATCTTGCAAGTTCTAAACGTCTAAAGTCTGTTGAACAGCGTTTATTTTTCTATTTTAAAGATCCGCCTGTGGATCCATATACAATTGATGCGTAGTCGAGTGTTATATATATTAGGTGTATTTTTTAAGCCCCTTTAACACTTTTTGGTCAAGTTTTAAATTTATAAAACACGATATTTACTAACACTAGACACACATATGGGCAAGTGCACCCATCGTGAGCGTAGTATAGTGTTGGTAAGATACCGAGGTCATCCAAGGACACAAGAGCTTTTAGTACCGGTTTATCCTCAACGTCTAATCAAATCAAAAAGTTTAGAAAAAAAATGTTTTAACTAAGAAAAATAAAAACTAACTAAAATGCTAAAAAATAAAAATAAAAAGAAAAACAGATAGACAAGATGAATCACTTGGTTCCGCCTCGTATCTAGTGTAACCTTTGATTATTTCCGCACTTTTGCACTATTTTAAGAGATTATCTTAGTTATTGTAGTAGGCCCCTCTTTTGAAGGTGACGTTACCCTCACCCCAGTAGTTTGAGTCAGCAAGGATACAATCCTAAAAGGGTGGATTATTGGAAGATAATTAATTAAGTTATTAATGCAAATTATGGTAGGCCCCTCTTTTGGAGGTGACGTTACCCTCGACTAAGTAGTCTGAGTCAGCAGGGATACAGTCCTAAATAGCCGGGTTATAGTATTAATAGTAGTTAACTTATGAGGGGATCAAAGAGTTTGGACCCCCGCCATCCAATACCGTTAAGTATTGAAGGAGGTCCTACTAAATTTGACCCAGGTCCATTGCAGGACCTCTAAACGCTGAACAATGGCAAGACCTTTACCAAACCGTTCCCTTAACCCCTGACCAGGTAGCCAACATACCTCCATATAGACCGTGGAGATATGAATGGTGAAAATCTTTTATTTTATATAGACAGTAAAATAATGCCAAGACACCACGGACAAACGATAAGGAAAGATCACCTTCAACATAAGCAACTAGTTATTAAAGTCATTAATACAAAACCAAGTAAAAAGTGCGAAAATATTAGAAATAAAAAGTATTACACTACACACTTTGTCTTCACCAAGTGATGTAAGAGACTTAGGCAAACATGGCCTTGATTGTCAAGAACTCTTACGATCAATCTTGGATCCCGAGACGACTCACACACTCTACGATGGACAATGGATGATGGTGGTGGATGATGGTGTTATGGTGGTGGTGGGTGGTGGGTGAAGTGTGAGAGAGGTGGTGTGCCAAGGGATGGTTTGAGCTTGAGCTAAGCACTTCTATTTATAGGCTGAACAGAAGCTCGGGCACGGCCCCGTGTCCAGTGGGCACGGCCCCGTGTCCACATCCTTCTCTTTCTTCATTTAATGCAGTTTTGTCTTTTTAGTTGACCACGCCCCCGTGCCCGCTGAGCACGACCCCGTGGTGCAGAAGAATCTTTGTACTATGAAGATTTGCTAGATTGTGCGAATCTTATAGTTGACCATGGCCCCGTGTCCGCTGAGCACGGCCCCGTGGTGGGCAATAGAAGCTTCTACCACTTTGTCTTTTCTGCTGACACTTGGGCACGCCCCCGTGCTGGCTGAGCACGGGGCGTGTTCAGTCTTCTGTTGTCTTGTTTTGCTTGGGAAGATCCTGTCGTGGGGACGGGCATGTCACGTCATGTTCCTTTTCTTGTATTTATATTAGATTTTGATGTCTTTTTGCTTCTTTTGTTAATTTGAGCTCATTTCATCCTGAAAATACAAAAGGAAGACAAAAGCACACTTTTTCCAACATTAGTACTAAAAAAGGGTTAGTTTTATGCCACAATTGATGAAATTTATATGTTGCATTTTGAACACATCAAATACCCCCACACTTGAATCTTTGTTTGTCCTCAAGCAAAACTCTTTAATATGTGGCTATTACACTCCCAAATGGAATGGGTAGAGAAGAAGGTTTTTGGGCTTGTCGTAGAGTGTCGGGATTTCCAAGATTCTTTATTTAGTTTTATTTTTATTTATTTACAATCCTATTCGTCATGATTTATTTAAAACTTTTCATAAGATAAATTACTTATTAGGGCATAACATGCCTCTTTAAAATTCTATTTATATACAAGTTCACATACCTCACGGGGATCACTCAACACTCGGCCGAAGATGTATTTTTGTGGATCGCTCGAGAGCGGCATGGAACTTACTCCTACCATAAGCTTGCCAAGCAATCAATCCTCCTCCTTTTTAACTTATATACCTTTGTAAATATCAAGAGGACTTTATGGGTGAAGGGTTAGGCTTGGGTTAAAGGTAGGTGGTTGGGTTAGTGGTTAGTGGTTAGTAGAAAAAGGGCTAAAAGCGTAACAAGTGTCGGTTTTCGTAAGACTTTCTATTTTTGTAACTTTTATTTTGATGAAGCTATTATTCAAACAAAGTTATTCTTGATGAATTTGTTTGTTTTATTTTCCTTTGCTCCATCATCAACACATTTTTTTTTTAAAGTCATACGAAAAATCGAACTTGTTACTAAAACAAAGGGGTAAAAATGAAAAAGGTTTTGGTGGGTAAAAAGGGTTTTGGTTTGGGTTATGAAATGAAAAGGTTTAGGCTCAAAGGGGCTAACTAGGGGGATTTTGGGTAAGTGGTAAAAAAAAAGAAAAAATAATGGTGTAGAAATAAAAAGGGTTAGTCCTAATGCCTCCGTCATTTACTTACTCGGGTTTAAGTTGATAAGGACTGGGAATGTATTGTCATGGCAAGTTCTAGAGTCGTAAGAACCAAGCGGCTATTCACACAAGAAACGAAAAATGAGTATTTAGTCTAATGATATGTAATTGTATGCTCAATAAAGGCTCAAAACTCACTTTTGTGGGAATGGGTTTTTATGTGATCAAGTATATATAATCAAATTTTAACTAAGTTTGTCATGTCTTTTCATAATTTTCTTATGTTGGTTCTTTTTATCACGACGCTATCGGTTGTAAATTCGTAAAAATATAACCTTTTTAAGAACTTGAATTTCCCGAGTTAAACCTAGACAAGTAAAAAAAATGAAAATTTTTGAAAAAATTTGGGGTGATTAGCAGTTCCAATAGAGTTTTGTGTAAGGCTTGTATTTAGGACTTGCAAGATTCAAGGTTTTAGCATCCCCCCCACACTTAAATTACACATTGTCCTCAATATGTCCCAAAAATAAGTTTTTAGGTTGATTGAATGTGTAAAAAGGTGTAAAAAGCAAAATTTTTGTGTTACTGGGTGCTGAACACGGCCCCGTGTTATCCGGGCACGGCCCCGTGTTCAAGTGCCAGTAACAAAATTAAATCAAGAGAAACAGAAGCCTGGACACAGGGGCGTGTTGGGTGAACACGGCCCGTGTCCAGTTACCTGAACTGGGTCTTTTTCTGCAGACTGTGCAGCACGGGGCCGTGTTGGGTGGACACAGCCCGTGCCGAGCTTACTGTAAACGAAGAAATTGTCGGACGGTCCTGTTTTTCCTGCATGGGGTGCTGGTTCAAGTTTCCCTTGTATCCTTTGCCATCTCAAGTGTGTTTTATTCCTGAAAATTAAGACTAACTAGAAAACATAAAAAAATTAATCTAAACTAAACTAAGGATAGTTCCGCGGAATGCCTCCGTGGTGCGCCACGTTTATAAGGGTCCTTGGCTAGACCCAAAGCCTGGTCATATGTTACCCAAGTGGGATGTATTGCATCCTATGTTACACCGTCGGATAGCGTCATCCAAGCTTGAGTCTATGACCTTCATGTAGTTGACCAGGTCTTCGTCCTCTACTCTTTTTCCACATTCAAACTTCACTTCCTTGTCCCCAAACTTTAATGTTAACGTTCCGTCATTCATATCCACCACTGCTTGGGCGGTGGCTAGAAATGGTCTCCCTAGGATGAGGGGGACATCGGTGTCTTCTTCCATATCTAGGATGACAAAGTCGGTTGGGAAAACGAAGTTGTCAACTTTTACCAATAGATTTTCAGCGACACCTTGTCGAAATTTGACGGATCTGTCGGCGAGTTGTATGCTCATCTTTGTAGGGCTTGTTGTTCCTAGGCCGAGTCGTTTGAACATCGATGTGGGCATGAGGTTAATGCTAGCCCCAAGATCGGCTAATGCATTGCGAACGGGGGATTCCCCAATCGAGCAAGGAATCGTGAAGCTTCCGGGGTCGATTTTCTTTTGTGGAAGTTTGTTGAGTACTAAGGCGGAGCATTCTTCGCCTAAGTTAACTAATTGCAATGATTCAATTTTCCTTTTGTTAGTGAGGAAATCCCTCATGAATTTTGCATATTTAGGCATTTGGGTTAGGACCTCAATAAAAGGAATATTAACATGCAATTGTTTTAGTAAATTTTCGAATTTTGCGAATTGCTCATCGGTCTTTTGACGATTTAACCTACCGGGGTATGGGATTGGGAGAGTCTTGGTGGGCTCTTGATTTGGTGGAGAAGCCTTTCCTGGTTGAGGTGTGGGTGAAGTCGAGCTTTGGCTGAGTTGACTTCCTTCAACCGGCGGTAGCGGGGCATCCTCGGGACCCACGGTTCGGTTTCTTAATGTGATGAGGTGTACTTGTGCCTTCGGGTTGGTTTCGGTATTACTAGGTAACGCGCCTTGTGGTCTCTCGGAGAAATTTTGAGCTAGTTGATTTAATTGTTTTTCAATGTTTTGAATGCTAGCTTGTTGATTTCTAAAATTTGATTCCAATTGTTGAAATCGATCCGAGTTTTTCTTTTCGGTGTCGGAGATGAGGCGAGATACGGTATCTTCAAGCCTTTCTCTTCCACCTTGTTGTTGAGAAAAATTTTGTGGTTGTTGAAAATTAGTTCGTTGGTTTTGCTGGTTACTACTATTGCCGGGATCTCTCCAACCAAGATTTGGGTGGTTACGCCATCCTTGGTTGTAGGTACTCGTTGGAGGACCCGACGGCCTAGGACTGTTATCAATGTAGTTTACTGTTTCTGTTTGTTCATCTAATTCTTTCATACAACTCCAATTTTCATGTGACCCACCACACCCTTCACAAGCCATGACCGAGGGCGTTTTTGTCATTTCTAGCTTTTTGATTTTCGAAGAGAGGGCCTCGATTTGGGCTTGTAAAGAGGTGCTTTCATCAACCTTATGGTCGCCCGGGGCAATAGATTTATTACCTTGGGGAGTGCGCCATTGAAAATTGGTTTGAGCAATTTCCTCAATTTGATTATATATTTCATTTGGGCGACGATTACCTAAAAGTCCCCCGGAGCTAGAATCAAGTGTTTGTCGTGTGTGTGGCAACAACCCATTGTAGAAAGTGGATACTTGTTGCCACACCGCTAGACCGTGATGAGGACACTTTCTTAGTAGCTCCTTGAACCTTTCCCAAGTTTCATATAAGGATTCCCCATCCTCTTGTGAGTATGTATTAATTTCAGTCATTAATTTAGCCCTTTTAGCAGGAGGGAAATACTTATATAGAAAATTTTGGGCTAGTTCATCCCAGGTGTTTACCGAGCCAACTGGGAGGGTGTTGAGCCAAGCCTTAGCTCAGTCTTTTAGTGAAAATGGAAACATCCTAAGGCGAATGGCGTCGTTTGATGCTCCATTGATCCGAAAAGTATCACATATTTCCAAGAAATTAGTAATATGTAGATGGGGATCCTCGTTCGCAAGCCCATGGAAGGTTGCGGAGTTTTGGAGCATTTGTATCAAATGCGGTCGAAGTTCGAAGTTGTTGGCTTCGACATTCGGTGCATTGATAGCGGCGCCGAGATTACCTACGGTGGGCCGTAGGTAATCCATCAGGGTACGTTGGTCCGCCATTGGAAGTGGGTCCCCCGAGACTTTCTCTTGATTTTTAGCTTTAAGTCTTTTTCTGAGAAAGCGTTCGGGTTCTTCTAGAGGTTCTTTTATGTCTCTACTAGAACTGGAGCTCATGCACTACGTAGGAGGTTCAAATGTGGCGCCTGGGTTCCAAGTCCTGCAATAAAAACAGAAAAGAACGTTGGTCAGAATGTTCACCACGGCCCCGTGCTCGGTGAACACGGCCCGTGGTCAGAGATACAGTGATTGTTTTCTGGATCCCTGTTACTGGGAGTTGGACACGGCCTCGTGTTGCACCGACACGGCCCCGTGTTCAGCTCTCTGTAACTCAGAAAATAAAAACTGCCAGTGATGATGCTGGGCACGGCCCGTGTCCGACCAGGCACGGCCCGTGCTGAGCTCTGCAGAACAGAAAAACTAAAAAAAATCCTAAAAAAAAATGAAAAATAAGAAAAACGATTAGGCCGTTGATTCCTAACTTTCTTAAAATCCTTGTGTCCCCGGCAACGGCGCCAAAAACTTGATGCGTAGTCGAGTGTTATATATATTAGGTGTATTTTTTAAGCCCCTGTAACACTTTTTGCTCAAGTTTTAAATTTATAAAACATGATATTTACTAACACTAGACACACATATGGGCAAGTGCACCCATCGTGAGCGTAGTATAGTGTTGGTAACATACCGAGGTCGTCCAAGGACACAAAAGCTTTTAGTACCGGTTTATCCTCAACGTCTAATCAAATCAAAAAGTTTAGAAAAAAAATGTTTTAACTAAGAAAAATAAAAACTAACTAAAATGCTGAAAAATAAAAATAAAAAGAAAAACAGATAGACAAGATGAATCACTTGGTTCCGCCTCGTATCTAGTGTAACATTTGATTATTTCCGCACTTTTGCACTATTTTAAGTGAATATCTTAGTTATTGTAGCAGGCCCCTCTTTTGAAGGTGACGTTACCCTCACCCCAGTAGTTTGAGTCAGCAAGGATACAATCCTAAAAGGGTGGATTATTGGAAGATAATTAATTAAGTTATTAATGCAAATTATGGTAGGCCCCTCTTTTGGAGGTGACGTTACCCTCGACTAAGTAGTCTGAGTCAGCAGGGATACAGTCCTAAATAGCCGGGTTATAGTATTAATAGTAGTTAACTTATGAGGGGATCAAAGAATTTGGACCCCCGCCATCCAATAC
Organism: Helianthus tuberosus; assembly: GCA_030545235.1. Classification (NCBI taxonomy): domain Eukaryota; kingdom Viridiplantae; phylum Streptophyta; class Magnoliopsida; order Asterales; family Asteraceae; genus Helianthus; species Helianthus tuberosus. The sequence goes on along the minus strand of CM060450.1, from coordinate 2,883,568 downwards.
CGTTAAGTATTGAAGGAGGTCCTACTAAATTTGACTCAGGTCCATTGCAGGACCTCTAAACGGTGAACAATGACAAGACCTTTACCAAACCGTTCCCTTAACCCCCGACCAGGTAGCCAACATACCTCCATATAGACCGTGGAGATATGAATGGTGAAAATCTTTTATTTTATATAGACAGTAAAATAATGCCAAGACACCACGGACAAACGATAAGGAAAGATCACCTTCAACATAAGCAACTAGTTATTAAAGTCATTAATACGAAACCAAGTAAAAAGTGCGAAAAGATTAGAAATAAAAAGTATTACACTAGACACTTTGTCTTCACCAAGTGATGTAAGAGACTTAGGCAAACATGGCCTTGATTGTCAAGAACTCTTACGATCAATCTTGGATCCCGAGACGACTCACACACTCTACGATGGACAATGGATGATGGTGGTGGATGATGGTGTTATGGTGGTGGTGGGTGGTGGGTGAAGTGTGAGAGAGGTGGTGTGCCAAGGGATGGGTTGAGCTTGAGCCAAGCACTTTTATTTATAGGCTGAACAGAAGCTCGGGCACGGCCCCGTGTCCACATCCTTCTCTTTCTTCATTTAATGCAGTTTTGTCTTTTTAGTTGACCACGCCCCCGTGTCCGCTGAGAACGACCCCGTGGTGCAGAAGAATCTTTGTACTATGAAGATTTGCTAGATTGTGCGAATCTTATAGTTGACCACGGCCCCGTGTCCGCTGAATTTTGTGGTTTCCATATCCATATCTTTTCATATCAAGTAAATTAGATAAGTCCACTATTAATGTTATAAAAACAGTGGCGGACCCAGGAATTTTTTCCTGGGGGGTGCGAAATATTTTCAAAGATTTTAGGCCCCTAGCTGTATAAAAATATCAGTTCATAGCGGGTCAGGTCGGATCATGTAAGACAAAAGAACATCAAATTAAAATTTATAAATGATCAAAAACTCGTCAAACGTTATTACAAATTACAAATGTATTTAAACAAACGTATTTAAAATTGTGCCCTACTGGTTTTTTTTCTTCTCTTTTTTTGAAACATATCCAAAATATCATCTAAAGATACTAAACACGCCATAAGTTCATTACATTCTTACTCATTGTTCCTAACACATATAATTTGCTCAATAAGTTCATAAAACAACACTAAACACTTAAACAAAATAAACAATTATGTTCAACCATAGCCCATAATTTTCAATTATATTTTTAAACAATCAAGCCCTAATATTAAATGTTGATTACTTGTAACTAATCATTTAAACTAACAAAGCTATAAATAAAACAACAAAATCATTTAACTACAAGTCTAGAACAACAAAAAATAAAAAAATAAAAATAAAAAGATTAAACCCTTACACATCTATATTTTCTTATAATCATCACATAAAACAAAATAAATAAATAAATAAACCATACTAGTTCTATATTGGAATTCTGACGTAATATTGGTCGGTCCAACCGGAATTTTGGTTTTTCCGGTAAAAAAAAAGCCACCAAGTCGTGAGCAGTGGTTTCAAGTCGCTGGGAGTTTTTTTGGTGGCGGGATTTGGAAATGGAATGGGTGGATGGGTTTGGGTTATTTTATTTAGTTCAAATTTCTTTAGGTTGGGTTTGGTCTTGTATTAATAAAAATTAATTGCAGATTGGGTTTTGATTGGATTAAATAATTAAGTGAATAAGTGGTTAGTAATTTTTTTTTCTAAGTGGGGCGGTTGAAAATTTTCAAGTGGTGTGGGTGAAAAATTCCAAAGGGTGCGGTCGGGATTTCCGGCGAAAAATAACACTAAAAAATATTTTTTTATGGGGTGCGCCCGCCCACCCTTGGCATAGGGTGGGTACGCCCCTGTATAAAAAATGTTTTCATGCAACCATTTTGGGTAAGACAAAAGAAGTGCTGAGTGTAAATACTTTTTCATGTTGGATGCCGAAGAAACGAACGAAGAAAGTGGATTCATTTATTTGATGGCGTGATAGCTGTCATATTTTGTGTTACTATAAGCGAGTAATATTAATTAAACCGAGATGTATTTAATAAATATTAACACACCTCCGTTTATCTATTGTGTTCATGGCTGCAAAAGACTTTTGTTGGTTGTCTAACTTAACTCTAGACATTGTTTGCGATGATGTTATCATTACAAAAATCGAAGACAGAAAGTATAATGTATAATTGATCAAGGTTGCATATCCAGTATAATAGCAACAAAAGGGAACACCGTATTGCATTATCTAGAGTTAATAACATTTAGGTTACAAGTGGTATTTACAATTCTTGAATTACATCATTTTTATTATTTAACCCGTGTAGTACACGTGGTTATAACCTAGTTCACCAATAAAGCAATTCAAACTTCAATACCGATGTGAAATCAATATTTAAAAATCACAAATGCATCTAGACTCTTATGAGTAGTGACGAGTCCAATAAGGGCGATTTGGGAGTCCAAGTAAAATTTTAAGAGGTGCGATCGGGATTTTTGCATACAAAATACACTATTTTTTTAGGGGGGCTGTCCCCACCCTTACATGTGGCTCCGCCACTACTTGTGAGATCATGTACAAGCCTTGTTTGGGAGTTTTAACCACAATACTAAACCTTATGTTAAACACAATGACTTGTGATAAAATAATTTAAATTAAACCTTAAATAACTTATGCAAAGTAACTAACCCTGAGATATATCATAAAAGTCAAGAATGCTTGGGAGCTATTGATACGTGGTCGAATAACGGGGCTCATTTGTGTTTAAGTTTGGGTTTTTTACTTGACTTTTAATCTTGAATAGCCTACTTTTAATTAAATTTGTGTTTTGCAGGTTTGACAAAGTTTAAGGAGCTTTACGGGAGCCTTACGGGTCACCGGAGCGAAAAACGGACCACCGGGACGCGTTACGGGTCACACGGGAACTCAAGGAGCAAAAAATAGAAAACGAAAGTTGGGGAGGTCATCGGCGACGCCCCTAGGGTCATCGGCGACGCCCTTTAGAAAAGCCCGTCGGCCAAAAATGCGCGTATCCAGGAAAGCAAGGCGTCAGAAAAAAATAGCATCAGGAGAGCCAGTCGCCGACGGGGTCCCCCTAGTCGGCGACGGGCTTTAGTTTTTGCAAACGCGAAAATTGTGGATTTGGTTGTTGGGAACGACTTAAACACCTTGAGGCCATTCAATTCGGGAGTTACACTTTGTTTTGAGTTTGAATAGAGTTCTTGGAGCCTAATATCATCACTACATCATCTCTAATCCATCTTTTCCATCCATCTTGATCCGAATCATTGGATTCAATGATCCATTTCACCTTCATCCCAATTCCACAAACCCTAAATCATTAATCCATCATTCATTACACCATCATCTTTCACCCAAACATCAACTTTCATCATTCATCTCCCACAAGCATCAAGATGATCAAGAACAAGCTTCCAACATCCGGTGATCATGTCCGTGCGACCATGCGCGGCTAATTCTTTGGAGGTTTCACCCCGGTGTAGGTTATTGTAAGTATAGGGTTTGAACAATGTTTCTAGTTTGAGTTTGTGACAACTTGAATTGTATTTAAATTGATTGACAATTGTCTTGCATTTGAACTATATTTGTGAATTGTCGAGTGAGTTATGAAATTTGACTTTGCGAAACAAGTTTGTGCAATTATGCCTTGTCATTCAAAAGGTTTTACTTGTCCGAAGTAACGAAGTGCATTGTGGTCTGTGATATGCGTTGATAGCAATTGGCACCTAAGCTTTGATGATAGAAATCTGTTAATAACATATTCGAGTGAATCAAATTTAAAACGTGTAAGAACCCTAGGATTGCAATTACCGAACCGGGTGTAAGCCTTGTTCTCTATATCTTGTTTAAACAATCAATTACATTTCTTGCATTTCTTAATTCCTAGTAGATAATCAATCCAATTAATTTAGTTAATTTTGTTCAACATCTTTTCAATAAACAAAAACCATAAAAACAATTTAGCAATCTTCATAAAAGTTACAACTACTACAATTCGTTCAAAGTCCATTCGCAAACCACATACTCTTCGTGGTTCAACCCCTTACTACCACTAGTTATTTGTTAAGGGTAATTAGGGTTTATAAATCTTATCTTTGACCGGAGCGCGACAATCCGATCAAAATTTGGCGTCGTTGCCGCGGAGTTAGTGCGCTTTGTGTTTGGATTCTTTTTTGAATTTTGTAACTAACTGTTTAAATTGCCTAGTTTCTTTTTGTACTTTGTCTTTTTCCTTGTTACGCGGGGTGTGTTACTTGTGTAGGTTACAGGTAGTGCATGCATACGCGGAACTCCGGGAGGACTTCACTTTTAGTCTACGAACAGGAAATCGAAAGAGTTGCAAGAAGGTACCTAGCAAGCCGGTTAGAAGCAACCCTTGTTTCTAAACAACTCACCCAAACACCACAATCCACACCATCCATTGAAACCGATTCAATGGCAAACCAAAACTCCAATCAAAACCTCAACCAAAAACAAAGCCAAATTCAGTACCGAGGAACCTTTAATCCCGCCCAAAACGTTCAACCTATACCTCAAGAGCAACCAGTTGGTGGTAACAACTCTAGACCACCTACACCACATTTTCGAAACCAAAATCCCAATAACAACCAAAGAACACCCCAACAACAAAACCTTCACCGACATAACTCCTTACCCGTTAACCTTGATGACCGGAATGCTAATTCCGATCGAAGAGGCAACCAAGATGGCGAACGAAGACCCGTTCTTTAACATAGATGATTTGAGGAACGTTATCCCCGATGATGATCCATTTAGTGTTCCCGGTTACCACTCGCCGGAACACGTGAGTATTCACTCGGAATACTCAGATGATGGGGGTAATTATGATAACCGGGTTGATGATGACGATTGGGGTTATGTGAATCGGTGAAATGTCTACAATGATAAAGGGTTTGATGACAATGAGTTTGGCTATCAAAATGCCAACCTTGTGGGGAACGACAACTATGGGTACGGAAACAACCGCCAACTACGAAACAACAACCAAAGAAACCGGAATGATGGGTTTTACAACAACAACAACAACAACAATGTGAACCCTAACCGGATTCCTCGTTTTGTGGGAGGAGGTAATCAAGGAGGTAATAGAGGGGGTGATCGAAGGGATAATCGAAGACCGGTTGATCAAGAAGTTAACGGCCCACGTCGTCATCAACAACCTCCAAGGGGAGTAAATGACTGTTTTAGGCCGGTGGTCACCGACAATGACTCACCAATTGTGTGCGAGAGAAGAATGTTCGATTGCAAGCCCCGTTACATCAACATTCTCCCCCACTTCAATGGGAGGTCTAACGATGAACCATACACTCATTTGGCGGAGTTTTCGGCCATATGTAGTACTATTGGAGGGCATGATTTTGCATTGGAAGAGGTCAAGCTTCGGTTGTTTCAGTTTTCGTTAAAAGATAAGGCGAAACAATGGTTCCTTACACTTCCGGCGAATAGTATTCGTACATGGGCCAAAATGCAACAAGTCTTTCTTGATGAGTATTACTCGATGGCGAAGACCGATGATGCTAGAGATGAAATAAGATCTTTCCATCAACTTTCGAGTGAACCATTGCATGAAGCTTTCACAAGATACAAAGAATTGATCAGGAAGTGCCCACATCACCAAATAGAAAAGTGGGAGTTGGTTAAGTGCTTTGTAAGGGGTTTGGATGATGAGACGTGGAACCACCTTGAGTCGACGAGTAATGGAACTTTGTTGAGTAATCACGAGGACGACGATTGGGAGTTCCTCGAGAGGATGAGCAAGAGGTCAAAGGCAAAAGAATCGGCCGACCGAGCCAAAAAGCACTCTACCTCAAGGTCTTGGCCCGATCGTGATGCGAATTCTAAGGATTGAATTGAAACGTTGGAGCGGGAGTTGGCTCGCATGAAAAAAAGGAAGCAGGTGCGGTGCAATACGCCGTATGTGAAGAATGCGGAGACATCGGTCACCGGACCGAGAATTGTCAAGCCATCGTGGATGTGAATCAAGTGTATGGAGACCGGAGGCAATACGATATGAATTCCAACACTTACCACCCCGGATTGAGGAACCATCCTAACTTTAGGTATGGTAATGCCTCTAATCAAATGAACCCAAATTTCCAATCGGGAAATCAAGGTGGGTATTCGCATCAAACTCGCCAAGGAGGTAACCAAGGTGGCTACCAAAGGAACAACCAAGGCAGTGGTAGTGATTTGAACGCCAAAATAGATGCAATGCTTTCAATGATGCAAAAGTCCAAGAAGGAGAATGAAATTCGGGACAAGTCGCATGAAGTCTTAGCAAAGTAAGTGGGCCAATTAGCGGAAGAGGTGGCTCAAATGCGGGGAAGTATAGGAAGGCTTCCGAGTGACACTACGATGAACCCGAAGCATCAAAGTTCAAGCACGGGCAATGTGAGGAATGTGCATATTAGCGCGGTAAGTCTTTTTTCAAATGATGAGGTTTGTAGTAGTGTTGAAGGCATTCCACCACCACAATGCGTTAATGGTGTAGTGGAAAATACAAGTTATGAGTCGGAAAGTAAAAATGAACAAGAAATGATTTCACAAATTAAAATTGAAAATATGAATAAAAATTCTTTTTTGTGAAAATTGTTTAAATCAAATTAACTCGATTAATGCATCAAAGCTTGAAGAACGGTGCCCACCAAAGGACGAGAGGTGGGAAATTTTTAAACAAGCAAAAATTAATTTGCCGTTACTTGATGACATTAAAAAAGTTCCAGCTCATGTGGAATGTTTGAAAGAGTTGAGCATTGAAAAACGGCACAATAAATTACCCGAACCGATTGATTTGGTATCACATGTTAGTGTCGTCTTATCGAGTGCGCTCCCCCAAAAAGCTCAAGATCTTGGAGATCCTCTTATTCTAATTCAAATTGGAACATTTAAAATTGAGAGGGCGCTCCTCGATCTTGGAGCTTGTGTGAGAATTTTTCCCAGGAGTTGTTATGACCAATACGATTTTGGTCCATTGAAGAAGTTTGACACTCCCGTGGTGTTAGCCGATCAGACTCCCACGCATCCACGGGGGATGGTGGAGGATGTGATTGTTAAGGTGGATGATTGCTACTACCCAGTTGACTTTTTGGTAGTAGACTATGTTGGGTGTGTTGAGGACACCCAACCGATAATCATACTAGGTAGACCGTTCCTGGAAACTGCTAATGCCATAATAAATTGTGCAACTGGAATGGTAAGCATGAATTTTGGTGACCAGGAATTAAATTTAAACGTTTTTCCAAAATTTACTAACTCGTTTGGTGAGGATAAGTGTCCTAAGGAGGACATGAATCCAAACAAAAAGGTATGTGCTATGGTTGGTAGGTTTGGAGAAACAAAGAAGAAGACGGTCAAGAAGAAAAAGGCGAAGAAGTCACCTCAAGAAAAGAAGAAGTAAGAGGAAGTGAGGAAATTTGGACCGTTTGGAAACAAATGGTATGAATCACCGGTGGGTGATTTCGAGGAGTTCGTTGGCGGCAAGCACGCCATTCGACCACCATGAGGTGGTAAGATCATTGTTGTTGTATATTTTCTTTCACAATTCGTTTTAGTTTTTCTCCGTAGTCTAGTTGTTGTATAATTTTGTCATTTCATTTTAGGCTAAATGAACTTTGTGGGTGTGTTCCCTATATAACCCTCACGAGACCTACTCGTCCTCCCGAGCTATCGGGAGCTTTAAAAGGGCTTGTTGCATAAGCTAAATGCAACCGTGATTCCTACGAAAGTGAGTTAGGATTGTTGTTGTTGTAAATTAATTTTCCACATAAATCAAGGTAAACTAACGTATGACTTGGTAATACTTTCATAAAAGTGGTAGAACTAGGTAGCTAACAAATTTTAATGGTTGTGAGAAGCATGCTTCTACACAAGGGTTAAGATTTGTACGTACATTATGTTCGCGGGACGACTGCTTCCTTGAAGAGAAGAAGAATACATGAGCATCTAGCGAAAAAAAAATCAGTTGCATATGTTTCCTTTTACCTTGATTCTTAGTTAGTAATAAGTGGATTGTAATTGTACCTTAGTTTTCGGGGTGAAATTTTTGGGAAGTAGCCGTGTCACATCCCTTGTACGATTTAAAAACTCTAGTTCTTACACATTAAGGACAATGTTTACCTCAAGTGTGGGGATGGGGGAGTAGTAAAAGTTTTTCAATTTTGACCCGTTCGTTTAAACACTATACATTGAGGACAATGTTCACCTCAAGTGTGGGGATGGGGGAAATTTCAAAAAATTTTTAAAAATGTCTTGGTTCAAAAGCGATCTCAAAAGCACAAGTAACTAAGTCAACAAGGGATAACACAACCCATTTGGTCTTTTGTCATGGTCAAGTTCAAATTAATAGCATGACGGGTATTTAGCGGGTGGTTATTTGGGAATAATCCGCCTAAGAAACTAGCACATTATGCATGTCACATATCATACCCTTTATATATGTGAGGATTTGAGCCACTTTCACATCATAGAATTACATATACATGTTTCTTTGTTTGAGTGGACCATTAGTCATGTATTGTAGAACTTGCAACTTTTGATACGTTTGAGACTATAGACCGAATACAAGCACGAGAATGATTAAGGCATTAGGTAAACCTTTTCCTTTTACACCATTTATATATCCTTACCAGTAACAACTCTCATTAAAATTACTATTACTTATTCTATTATGTCTAATAGGAAACCCTAATTGAGACCCCCAAATAATATTGCATGACCCATAAAATTTTCAGAACAATCAGAACTAGGATCAGGGCCCCTAAAACTCAAGTGGAGGGGGGGTATTCCTTAATTGATATTATCCTTACAGTTTGTTGTAAAACGCGAATTTCTTCGAACGGTCGACTCACCTAAGCTACAAATCCACAAGGCTACCCTATGCTAAAAGTGACCCGTCGCGCCACGCGCAGAAGCCAGGTGTCCTTGGCGCGCCACGCAAGGGGACCAAAAACTCAGTATAAATGCAGGGGTTTGGCACTTGAAAGGCTGTCTTGTTTCGACGTTAAAATTCAATTCCTATGCCAAGATATTCACTGTTTAGTGCAAAAACACACACAAGCACGAAATTATGCCGCGATAACAGGGTAATAACTAGATCACTGCTACGATTCAATGTCCGGTCGATAAAAACCAATCCGATGGATGTTTAAGTGTTGCCCGTATTTGGGCTATACTTTGTCATTCGTCGTGAGGGTTTTGATCACGTGAGTTGTCGTAAAAGTTGTATTAAGTTACTGACCTAGTTTTCGTGTGCATTGTTATTTGAATTTGGTTAACCAGGCTAAAATCAGTAGGCTAAACGTTGCCCGTCTAAACTTGCAATGTGAGTCATTCTCTTTTTACCAAATTGTTTCCAAAACCCTATTTATTTTTTTAAAGTTATAATTACAGGGATTAAGTCTTTGTAGTCTTCAATTACTGCCGGTATGTGGGGTTTTGTATACATTACTTGATACCCGTCACCATTGGACAACGGGTTAGCCAGTGGGTGATCTGACCATAGTCACAAATAATGTCGAGTGACACATACCGATTTGGGGTAATTGGTAGATAGAAACAATATAATCACCCTTAATAATGTATATTATAACAATGTGTCGTTTTGTGCAACTTGAGTGACTCGCCAGTATTTCCCTGCTGATAAAACCTTTTTAAAACATGTTTCAGGTGATCTGCTGTGATTAAGGAAAAAGTGCCACGTAGCACTGAAGCTTGAAGAAGTGGCTCAATAAAATAAAGAAACACGTTTTGTAAAACCGGGAATTTCCTTGAGAAATTTCCTTTATTGTAAAATATAGGTGTTATCCCCAATTTGTGAAATAAAATAAATTGGGAATTTTCAAGTTTAAAAGATCCTGTTAAAAAATTCCGCTGCCAACATAATAATTACTACGGGTTTCTGTCCCGCGACTCCTGAAACGGGTAAAACCGGGCCGGGGGCCATGACAGAAAAAAGGTGGTATCAGAGCCACTGATTTAAGCCAATTATGTATTTAGAAATACTTAATTTTTCTGATTTCCATTCTTTGATTATGTGAAAATTTAATTTACCAAAATTTTAACTTAGAATTTTGTGTGTTTCTTCATATATGCTAACAGCATGAATGAGTTGTCTGAAGCTCTTCAGAATATTACTATTCATTCTGCTGACATGGAAGTTTCCGAGGGCTTTTCCGGTTATTGGGCCGACACTGATGAACCTATCGAATTCCAAGCCCAACCCCAGGAGAAACCCAAACCGAAAAAGAAAATAAGATTCGTGGGCTGGAGGCGTGTGCGTAGGAAGAAACCAGCGACACGGAAAGTTATAAAGACTGAGTATCCAAATGATAAAGGCAAAGGAAAGGAGATCGGGGAAAGTTCAGGGCAAGCCCAGGAAATGCTATCATGGGAGGAGCTAGATCGTAAACTGGCACTGAGTGACCTCATCGGACCTGCCGATGAAAACCTCTTCAATTACCCAGCTGAAGTACTACTTCCAGTGAATTTAGAGCCTGCTATCCCAGATCCCATTATCCACCCCCGACCTCTACCAGGAGAGCTAGAAGAATGGTGGACAACCGACTAGCAATTTCAGAATCTCTTAAATAACCCTAATACCTTTTTCCCTCAGTTTGACCCCGAGCCTGCACCAAACCCACCTATGAGCAATGAGAACTTGGCTGAACTATGCCATTTTGGCGAGGAGCTGGTGGATGCAGGGAATCGAATCCGCGAGGTGGGAGAACAGATCTCCTGGAAGTACGACGAGAGGGAACGTCGCTTCTGAGATACCAGCTGACGATGGTGGTGTGACTGTGTGGTTGTGATTATATAATAATAAAATAATAATAATAAATATTAACAAAAATATAATCATGTAAAATAACTTAAAATAAAACTTTTGTAAGATAACTGGTGTGTACGGACGCATACTAATATATAAAAAATATCAACGTCGCATAGTCGACAATTTTGGCTATATGTGTTGACGTGATTATGTGCGATTGTTTATTGTGTTTGGTTGTTATCCATTTTGTGCTAATAAGTTATATATATTAATTACCAGATGGAACACGCTGGTAATGAACCAGTTAACGAGGTCAACCAATCCGAGCAAAACAATGAGGACCATTTTCTGAATAGACAAGACATAGAAAACATCATTGCTCAAGGAATAGCCAATGCTATTCCAGCAATTCTTGCTGCTGCCCGAAATCCAGTTGAACCTCAACCAATTATTCCTAGCAAACGTACTCATGAAGACAACTTCAGTAATAGCGTAAATGGAGGCGGCAACATTAATAAAAATGATAATGATGTAATGCAAGCCCCAATTCTTAAGAGAATGAAAGCTGCAACGCGTGGTTGCACTTACAAGGAATTTCTTGCCTCTAAACCTGTTGAATTTGCAGGCAATGAAGGGGCGACTGCTGCACTGTGTTGGTTGGAGAAAACCGAGGCAGTAATTAAAATAAGTAAATGTGCCAAGGAGGATAAAGTCATGTATGCTTCTCATCTTTTCAAGGAAGAAGCATTAGAATGGTGGAACACAGTGTTGCAAGCCAAGGGAAGCGACATGGCCTATGTCATGAACTGGGAAGAGTTTAACCAATTGGTGGAAAGAAAATTCTGCCCAGAGTATGAAAAAGAACAAATGGCAAATAATTTTTTCTGAGCCACCGAATGGTGGATGTTGATTGTCGAGGGTATACTTCGAAGTTTTTCGAATATGCTCGAATTGTGCCTACTCTGGCTTCGCCAGAACCGGTACTTATTTCTCGCCATATTTGGGGTTTAATTAGCGAGATCCGTGATATTGTCAAAGCTGCGAGACCCCGCACAATCGATGATGCGGTGGAATTAGCCAACACCTTGACTGACGGACTGGTGCACACGCGAGAAGAAAACAGGAAGAAGGAATTGGCTCAGAAAATTACCCAAGGATTTCGTGTGGGTAATAATAGCAACTTCAAAAGAAAGGGAACTGGATCATCTTCCACTCCGCCGTTCTGCAGGAACTGTAAAAAGAAACATTTTGGAAAATGTATTGAAACCTGCTACTTCTGCAAAGCTATAGGACATCGTGAAGAAGATTGCAGAAGGAAAACAAAGATCTACAACAACTGTGGAGAAGCTGGGCATTTTAGACCAGAATGCCCTAAATTGGTCAAACCAGCAGATAACAAGGCCAAACCTGCTGAAGGAACTAATAAGAAGAACGCAAGAGCCTTCCAATTGACCACGCAGGAAGCTGAACTGACTCTTGACGTAATAGCTGGTACGTTCTTAGTTCATGACGTTTATGCGAAAGTATTATTCGACTCTGGTGCAAACCAAAGTTTTATAAATACTTCATTCTGCCAAGCTCTTAAACAACCTTTAACCAAACTTAGGCAGATTTATACAGTAGAAACGGCAGACGGAAACTCTGTTAACATTGATACGATTTTGCAAAAAGAAAATATAGAACTTTCAGGTCATAAATTTTCTGCAAACCTATTACCCATGAATTTAGCTGGATTCGATGTCGTGTTAGGAATGGATTGGTTAGTAGCCAACCATGCTCGAATCCTCTGTGATAAGAATTCCATAGAAATCCGTGCACCCACAGGAGAAGTAATTATGATTACAGGGGATAAGCCACATAAATCAATGAAGTTCATTTCTGTAATGAAAGTTGCTAGTTATGAACGAAAGCAAGGAATAGTGTATATGATTTCGGTAATCATTAGCACTAAGAGTAAGGAACCTAAGGAAATTCCTGTAGTATCAGAGTACTCGGATGTATTCCCAGAAGAACTACCAGGATTACCACCAGATAGGGAGGTAGAATTTAGAATTAATCTGATTCCTGGAACTACACCCATAGCTAAAGCACCCTATCGATTAGCACCCACCGAAATGTTAGAACTGAAAAAGCAGTTAGATGAATTATTAAGCAAAGGATTTTTACAACCTTGTTCATCCCCGTGGGGAGCTCCAGTGTTGTTTGTGAAAAAGAAGGATGGTTCGATGCGAATGTGTATCGATTATAGGGAATTGAATAAAGTTACAATCAAGAATCGATACCCATTACCTATGATTGATGATCTTTTCGATCAACTTCAGGGGGCTATATATTTTTCTAAGATCGACTTGCGCTCAGGATATCATCAATTGAAAGTACAAGAAGAAGACATACCTAAAACCGCTTTCAGAACTAGGTATGGTCACTACGAGTTTACAGTCATGCCCTTTGGACTAACAAATGCTCCTGCAGCATTTATGGACATGATGAATAGGATCTGTAAACCATATTTGGATAAATTCGTAATTGTCTTCATCAACGATATACTTATTTATTCCAAAAGTCAGGACGAGCATTGTCAGCACCTGCATGCACTCTTAACTTTGTTAAGAAAGGAGAAGTTTTACGCCAAATTCTCGAAGTGTGAATTTTGGCTACAGGATGTGCAATTTTTAGGACACATGGTGAATCATGAAGGTATTCACGTAGATCCCTCCAAGATAGAAGCAATCGCAAAATGGAAGGTCCCGCAATCAGCTATAGAAGTTAGAAGTTTTCTAGGATTAGCTGGGTACTATAGGCGCTTTATTAAGGATTTCTCTAAGATAGCTGTGCCATTAACTAAGCTAACCTGTAAAACAGTTAAGTTTGAATGGGGACCTAAGCAAGAAGTAGCTTTTAGGGTTTTAAAAAAAAGGTTAACAAACACCCCAATTCTTGCCTTACCAGAAGGGACAGAAGATTTTGAAGTTTATTGTGATGCTTCTAAGCTAGGATTAGGATGTGTGTTAATGCAACACAAGAAGGTAATTGCATATGCATCAAGACAATTGAAAAAGCACGAAGAGAACTATACGACGCATGACTTAGAATTAGGGTCGATAATTTTTGCCCTTAAGATTTGGAGACACTATCTGTATGGAAGTAAGTTTACTGTCTATACAGATCATAAGAGCTTAAGATATATATTTGGGCAAAAAGAATTAAACATGAGACAACGGAGATGGATGGAAATTCTAAGTGACTACGATTGTGATATTCAATATCATGAAGGAAAGGCAAATGTAGTTGCAGATGCCTTAAGTCATAAGTATCATGAAAAGCAAAAGCGAGTTCATGCTCTTAGATTAAGTTTACGATTAGACTTAATGGAACAACTGAAAAATATTCAAGCCACAGCAATCAAGGATGATGCTGAAGGAATGAAAGGAAGAATAAAGGAATTAGAGCAAGGAGCTGATGAAATTTGGATATTCCACAAAAGAAGGATTTGGGTACGTAAGCAAGGAGATTTAAGAAATAAGATTTTAGAGGAAGCCCATAAATCTAGGTATACCATGCATCCGGGAAATAATAAGATGTACCAAAATTTAAGAAAGAATTTCTGGTGGATAGGAATGAAAAGAGACATAGCTAGATATGTGTCTAAGTGTCTAACTTGTTCACAAGTCAAGGCAGAACACCAGAAACCTTCAGGATTACTCCAACAATTAGAAATGCCTGTATGGAAATGGGAGCTCATATCAATGGACTTCGTTACTAAGTTACTCAAAACCAGAAAAGGTAATGATGCGATTTGGGTAATTGTGGATCGATTAACCAAATCAGCTCATTTTCTGCCCATGAAGGAAACCTTTAGCATGGAAAGATTAGCCAAGTTATACGTACAAGAGGTGGTATCCTTACATGGAGTCCCACTCTCCATTGTATCAGATAGGGATAGTCGTTTCACTTCACATTTCTGCACAAGTTTCCAAGAAGTAATGGGGACACGATTAAATTTAAGTACTGCATACCATCCCCAAACAGATGGACAAAGTGAAAGGACGATCCAAACTCTAGAAGACATGCTCAGGGCATGTGTAATAGATTTTGGTGGAAACTGGGATGACCACCTACCCTTATTCGAATTATTCTATAACAATAGTTATCATGCAAGTATCGAAGCTGCCCCATTTGAAGCACTGTATGGACGAAAGTGCAGAACTCCAGTTTGTTGGGCAGAAATAGGAGAAAGCCAGTTATCAGGTCCGGAAATCGTACAAGAAACCACCGACAAGATCACTCAAATCAAGGAAAGACTAAAGACGGCTCGAGATCACCAGAAGAGTTATGCAGATAATCGACGTAAGCCACTAGAATTTCAAGTTGGAGACAGGGTACTCTTGAAAGTTTCTCCTTGGAAAGGAGTAGTTCGGTTCAGAAAGAAAGGAAAGTTAAGTCCAAGGTACATAGGACCATTCCCAGTAATCCAACGAATAGGACCAGTTGCCTATCGTTTACAACTACCAGAGGAGCTAGCTGGGGTACATGACGTATTTCATGTATCCAATCTCAAGAAATGTCTATCTGACAAATCCCTGGTAGTACCTCTCCAAGACATAGAGGTAAATGAAAAAATAAAATTTGTGGAGAAACCACTGCAGATAGAAGACAGAAAGGTCAAGTTTCTCAAGCACAAACGACTAGTGCTGGTCAAAGTCAAGTGGGATTCAAAGAGAGGATCGGAGTACACTTGGGAACTGGAATTAGAGATGAATGACGTGCTTGTCGTGGTTACACGCAAATTTAATCCCAATAACTACTATAGATAGCGGTAAATGGGTATCGAACTCAGGGAGTATGTGGAAATTGTGTCGATTATGTAGCTTTGCACTTAAACTAAAATTAAACTAAAATTGCAGAAATTAAAATTCAAGAGTTGATTGTTTTGATTTTAAGAACTAATATTAACTAACTAAATTGCAAATCAAAAGTTGGTTGTAAACAGATTAGGAGAAGACAATGACCATCTTAGGATTCAGTTTCTTTAAACAATTGTGTGAAATTTCAACTAGAAAGAGTTACATAGACATAACTCGTGCATAAATAATTGAAGTGATAAAAGGGAACAAAGTACTCGGATTATATAAACGCGAGGTTGTTTCCCGATGATCAATTAATCAATAACCACCCTAACCC